>CAJNOI010000105.1:181134-226081 GCA_905250115.1 Adineta steineri
CAAACACATATACAAAAAGTGCAGTCTGTGCTACCTGTCCAATATTTCTCAGGATATGAATACTTTTCTCTCTAGAAATATACCATTTTGATCTTGACTATCCTATCTACGAGAAACGAAACCTAGATCAAATATAGATGCCCACTGTGAAACTCATATGAGCTGTCTAATGTCTTTTGCAGCACTATTTACATTTTTGAACAAAAGAAGAAGACTGAAATTATTTAAGCCAAATATATATAATTACGAAAATTATCATCAATATCAAACGAACGTATCACTGGATGAAACGAATGGATGAGGGGTGAGATTGAGTGTACAATCAGTGTAATGTTCATCCTAACGAACGTCGGAACTACACTCATTTTTGAGTGGTTCAGGACTGACTAGCGGAAATTGGTTGTCTCTGAAAATTCTATGAGATTCTATAGCAATAAAATTTATTACATAGATTGAAAGAGAACAAGTTTTTCTATCAAATACACGTTTTAAAAATGGAAAATCTGTGCTGAACCTCTGAAAAATATTGTGATCTCTAAAAGATCTCTCAGAAAATTCCATAGAAATCTGATGAAAAACATATTTTTTTATGATGTTCGATATGTTTCGGATGTTCTCTGTTAAGCATACAAATAAATAGTTGTATATAGATAACAGATATTAGACATAGTTATAATACGTTAAATATAGAAATAAGGCATTATATGTAACTTTAAACGTTAATTTGTAGATGATAGATGCGTAATTCCCGTCTACTTGTCAAAAATTGAAATTTATTTTATTGTTATAGTTCAGCAATTTTTAGCTTGAAGGTGACTACGACTGACTACTTATCTATAGAAGGATGTCATTGTACTTTTTATGCATAGAAATAGTGAGAATATCTTTTTTAAGTACAAAGACTCAGAATTCGATGATGTCTGCGAATTTGGATCTAGTTCTGATATCATATACACATACTTACATCTCCGAAAGTAGCTGCGATATCTAAAATATTTCTTATCCTGAGAACACGGTCGAAACTTTATAATCTCGTATTTTTGATATCGAAATTTTTTTCATCTCGCCAATATTAAAAAAAATATTTCAATCATATATCCAGCATATGAACCATTCTAGATTCCGAAGCTCTTACACAACTTTAAAAAGGTTTAGCAGTGTACTTACTTCTTTTAGAGTAAACGATTAGAGTCAAAAAATAACGAGTGAATGAAGTAGATGTGAATATAAATAAAAGTCAATAACTAAATAAAAATATGAAAAGCACACGTATATATTCGACTATTACGACAATGCTCGCTGATGCATAGAATGTTCACTTATCATCTTAACGAAAAAATAAGCCAGCAATCAAATCGAAGGATCATTAAAAAACGATCGCTTTTGTCATATACATAAAAGACATCATCTATATTTAACGTATGAACAGAGCAAAGGAAAAACATATTAAGAACCTCACATTTTAGTGAACAATGTGCATATAAACAGATATGAGAGCCTATAGTTGACTGACTTTTTCTTTCGTTCTGCATGCAACAGCCCTTTATCGATACTCAAGTTGAACACGCATGTTCGTATGCGGCCATCATCAATATACTTTCAAAATTTGCTGCAGAAATGGATATGATCATAGGAGTAGTCAAATTAACAGTAAGTATTTTATTTGTTTCATGTCATCTAATGATCAAAATCCAATCAACGGTAACATATTTTGCTGTCTTATTTTATTTTACTTAGATCACAGGATGGTCCAAATCACAAAAAGTATTTTTATCTACTTTATTTGACTTTTTATTATTTTAGATTGTTATGAACGATTGTTCCAATAGAATAACAAGATCTTTTAATCATTTCAGTTCTGGCGTCTCCTGAAGAAGCTACCTATATTTTTCTATTTAATATTAAAAAAACGATCTTTCAATTTTTTCGAGAAAGAAGTCGGGACTGAAAGAATTCGTTATTTGTTTGTCTTATTTTGCTTTTTTAGCTCATTCACTTGAATATCTAAGTTTCATTGGAAATATATCTGGATAAATGCACCAAAAAGGAGAGTGTTTCTATTGTATTTTAGTGAAACACGATACTATATAGAAAAAATATACTCAGTGACGACTGTAAGCATTAGTATATGATCTTCGTATTTCTCGGTATAAGACTTTCGTAAGCGTCGATCTGAATATTTTCCAGTGTGTTAGAAGAGGGTAACGAAGTATGAGGTCAGACTGCCATAATCTAGATTTTAATCTTGCTGAAACGCGTATCAGACGGATTAATCATGGACGTGAGTAGGTATCATAAGTATAATACTCTCACACCCACACGCTCAATGATGCATCACTTCGATGTATCAAGTAGAACATAAAGAATTCGATTAGATGGTGATAACGTTGACCAACATTTTGATCACTAATTGAGAAAAGTATAAAATTCATGTTTTGTTTCAACTATATAATAAACTGAAACTTACAATAATGTCTGAATAAATCCATCCAGAAACATGTTTCCATACAAGTGCCGATATTTCATGTACAGCTTGACGAGCTCTTGAGGATAGGTGTGTGAAATGAATGTCGTACTCACAACTGGAGCTACACATACGTCGTCGATATACTGATTTCAATGGCAACTTCCTTGTACTTCGTATTCTATGTCAATAGTTACCAACATCACAGTATGTTTATTAACGTGATATTATTTAATGTTATTGTTAGACAACGACAAAATAGATTAATCGCGGTAAGGTAAGAAAAAAAAGTAATCAAAGAAAGAAAAATAAGAAGAGTAGAATCAGGATATAGTCACAAGAATACACTGTACCAATTTTTGGAATAAAAGTATTAGGTTTATCGGATATCTTACAAAATATAAGATGTTTTATAGCCATTATCTACGATAATTACATACTTTGTCGATGAAATATGTTCGTAATTCATGATTATACAAGAATAACTCGACAATATCGATAACTAAACCCACGATCGGTAACATTAAAACACCATGATATGCAACATTTGAGATACCCTTTCCATCCCAATAAATAACACGTATAATATAAATTGGGATCCAACCGCAAAAAAATGCTGCAAACATAAAAAGCATATGCTTTAGTAATCGAGCATCTCGATGATTAAGAGTAGTAATCGGTGTCTGATGTTCATTTTTCATTGGCAGAACACGTCGTGTTGAACGCCGAACAAACTTAAAAATAATACTGTTAGTTATAGCTAAGAATATTGCAGGTAATATTCCATTAATAAATAATACATAGATTTGGTAATTCATTTCAAGACCTGATTTAAAACATTGCTAAAAACAAGAAAATATTATATTTATCAATGTATATTATTTACTGTAAGACTTGATGCAAACTGAGGTAAAGGTATCAATATTCCACATATCCATTGTATACTGATACATATAATAGTCCATTTTTTTGTACGAAAAAATGTTTTACTTTGATAAACAATAGCAACTAATCGATTTAATGAAACAATACATAAAGCATAAATAAATTGACAATTGACTGTTGTTTGAAGATAAAATATTAATAAACATGATCTTTCAGTCCATAATATATTTTTATGAAATGTATTCATAGTAAAATATATGATCCAAAATGTAGTACAAATGAATAAAGTTATGCTGACATTAAGACTTAAAAAATGAAGAGAAGTATGAAAACGTCGAATAAAACAAAGTGGTAGAGCATATATTAATGATCCAATGGAAATTAAACTTAATATAATAATTTTCATATAAATTAAAATAATTACAATCTGTTTGTCATTCATTATCACTGTTATTTGTCGACCTAAAAAAAGTAGAGATATTGTAGTAGTTTATTTTTCATCATTGTTCTCGATGAAATTGTTTTTGATGCATTTAAATTTTAACGATAATTAGTATAATTAAAAATTAAAATTAAGTTCTATATGATTTTGTATGGAAGAGAAATAAATACTTTCTTTTTTAAGAAAACTAAACTTTTAAAATATGATATCCAATCATGATCGATCAAGAAGGATGTGAAAAAAGAATGTCAGGAAAAAAAGAGTAAGATATTTGTATACACACAAAATATAAATAAAGAACTTTTCTCCTTAGTTACTATGTTCAAATGATGATATATCGGATCAGTCTAACTTAAAAAAATAACTTTGTTCTAATTCGAATTCAACTAATTAAAACCATTGTACATCTTAATTTAGATCTGATCTTTAATATTTTATCTCAGTAACACGGATAAATTATATCTCTTTCGATATAATACTTATATTAGTTGACTCATATGAAGAAGAAGAAGGTATGTGATTTGAATTTCGTCGAAAGTTGCTTTCTTTTATGTTCTGTTAGTACAGAGTGGGCCATATATAACATCTCGATAAGAAATCCGAATATCTCTATCATGGCTCGTTCAAACGAGCTATTTTTTTTATATCAATAATAGAGACGTGTTCATAGTTTATATTCATAAAGATGTGCCTAAAGAAATCCTTTGTTAAGTATCAATATTAATCTCAACATAAAAAATCTAGTTTTTCACGTGTAAGGAAAAAAGTAATATACAAGTTGGCGCGAAAGTCATACTTTGTCGAAATATTATATATTTCCACTACGGCTTCAGGAAACAAACTGAGTTTTTTTATCAATAACAGAAACATGCTTAGAGAGACTTTCGGTAAATATATTATTTTTTCTCCTATACGTGAAAAAGTAATTTTTTTTTTGTTGAGATCAATGTTGATACTTAACAAAGGATCTCTTTAGGCACGTCTTTTTGGTTATAAACTTTGAACAAGTCTCTATCATTGATAAAAAAATCAGCTCGTTTACACGAGCCGTAATGGAGATACTCGGATTTTTTATCGAGGTGTTAATTATGGTTCACTCTATAATTCATTACACTAAATTGAACTCCTGTGGATTGTGTTCAATTCTATTATCGACATTAGTCATATCATTTCTTTAAAAGATAACTCTGTTTCTCATGGAGTTTAACTTACAAATACATAAATGATAATGTTATACTTTAGCGACATTGCTAAGAATATTCATCTGGAAGGAATTTAGCTCTGCAAGTCTTAACATGAGGATGTTCATGGATGCGGGTGAGGTAGAGTCATGGGTATATGCTTTATTCATCTACATTCAAATCTTCAAACTTATTAAAATGCATATCATTGCATAAAATCCATAGATAAGGTTCATATATTCATTAAACGTTACAATAAATTCTGGGAAGATTCAGCCGTTCATCACCAATACGTCTTCATAAAAAAAGATAGATACGATAAATAATTACTATCGATCTTTTGGAAAGGAACTCTAGGTCTAACATCTCTGCTTCTTGACAAAAGAACGAGAAGTGTCACAATTAGTTAAAATTATTTACGCATTTGATGATTATTGATGAACTAGTACGTCTTTATACGTTTCACCCTGCCAGATAGTTTTGTTTTTTTATGATCTACTTATCCAGAGCACATTCATGTGAGCATTTTACATTCAAATTTCATCAATGAAATCTTTTTAACGTTATTGTTCTAAATATATCGAGTGTTCCAGAGAAAATAGATTACTTTTATTTTTTGTTTTTTTCACATACGGCAAAACCTCTCATGATAGATACTTTTGAAGAGTCCTCAGGGTGTCTCTTATGCAAAGGGTGTGTGTTAGTGAGATAAATAAGATAAAACCACACCCTCAAGCGTTTATCAACGTACGATCAAATGGAGATACTGATCAATCAAAGTTAATTGAAAACAATAGTCAAACACTATCACAGTCACAAAATAATTGATGAGAAAATACAATTTTTTATTTTCCTTGAAAATCTTTTCAAAAAAAATTTTCATAAAAGGTTAAATGATCGTCAAATACGAAACTATTAAATATAATAAGTGAAAGATAGAATAAAGTTTTTAATTTATGTTGGTTAGTGAACATCGGCTAAGACTTCAACATTATCTGGAAAATTTTCATCATCATCAGTTTGTACTCCAACATCAACTGTTTCTCTGATAACTGCAGCTGCTATACCAACTGCTGCAACACCAGCTGCTGCTCCTACACCTAAAGATGTTGATGTAGCTACTGCCCCTACTGCTCCAGCAGATTGACAAAGAGCAAAAAAACTTCCAGAGGCTGTTGTTGCTGTTTGGAAAGCTGCTGCTATACTACCGCCTGCAACACCAGCTGATGTAAAACCTACTGCACTTAAAGCAGGTATTATAAGGAATGGTGCTGTTGCAGCAGCTGCTCCGCCAATAACGCAGACTTTTGTAACTCTAGAAGTTCGGTTCCACGTATTTCTAATCCTTGAAAAAGGCTCCATTTCGCGAATAGAAATATAATAATCTAAACTAAAAATTGGAATCTTCTTTAATCAAATCATCTCCAAATATGACTCTGTGATTAACTGAAAATGTTATCTTAACTCTTATAGAATAAAACTACTAATAAGTAAAAAAAAATATAAAATTCATCCATGTGAATAGTATTTTATCGTATTTATTTTAGAAAAAAACAATGAAAGGACCAATAAAAATACGTGGTTGGATAGACTATAGACATAGAAAACGGAATAATATTCATCGTCTATACTTTCTTTTTTTGCCATTTGAGACTTCAGAAAATACAGAATAAAAAAAGCAGATCTATTCTTCTTCATTCTCATGAAAAATAGAACGATTGGCGTTATCTGTCTAAAGATGTCAGAAGTATAAAATCATAATAAGATTTATTATTTATTATAAGATTGAAAAAAAATTCAGCTATCAATATTTTAACTTAACAATCTTTACAACATTCAAAACAAGCCATTTCTTCAATAGCACAACAACAACATAAACATGCTAAACTAAAAATAAAAGAAAAATATTTGAAGAAATTAAAAAAAGAAATTTTTACCAATCAAAACAAGCACCACCACCTCGTAAACCTCTAGGAAAATTATTTCCTAATGACTTTGTTGATTTTTCAACTATGAAATTAATAAAATATCTTTTATATTTAAAAAAACAATTAAACTTTACTCGATTGACTTTCTTGTTCAATAGAAAATTGGTTTATATTAGATGGTTGTTGATGTATATTGGGATTCATATTTGAATATAAATTAATGTAATTTTATAACAGAAATAATATCTTGGTCGATATGTTCGATTCGTTTCGTGTATTGGAACTATTTTGACTATATGTCTTACGTTATTTATAGAAAAAAGATCGAAGTAAAAAAGGTACATTGATTATATTCTCTTTGAATTTGTTCTTTAATAATTGTTCATTCCAAGGACAAGAATAAAGAAGTTCTTATGAATCGTAACTTATTTTCCGTTTAATTCTAAAAAAGAAATAAGTTTGTCATTTTTTTTCTCTGTAGTAATTATTTTTTATTATATATATTTTATCTAAAGTTATAACTTTAAATGATCATATAATTTGCATAATTATATGGTGTTGCATTAAGACATTATTCATTGAAGTATCTATTTTTTGATCGAATTGAAAAATAAAAGGGATAACCATCATGTGTAAATTCTATGATTTAGCTATGTATTAAATCAATATCATTCTATCACATGGTATATTAATATACAATTTAGAAAGTATTTTGTTTTTCTTTTCCAATGTTTCTGTTAACTCTTTACTATTTTCGTTCGTTTAATGTATTTTTGTTATTTTTTATAATATTTAATTGTGTGGATGTGGGTGGGTGTCGATGTCTCTTCTTTCTATCCCAGAACCAAAGAAAAACTCACACTTACCCTCAATTTTGACAACGACGATTGCTATCAATATTGATAGATTCATCTTCAAGAAATTCGGTGTCAATGTGTAACGTACATCTACCTTCAGCTTTATGCACATCCTCAAGCTGCATGTATTTTGTCTACTTCTTAAATATACTTTTTATTTGCAAGATAAAACTAGTAAATTTATTTGAATAAATAGTAAAAAGATTAAATGAATTATATAAGAAATAAGTTTGACAAAAAAATTAAAAAAAATTGATAGTTTTTGCTATTTGTTAAATTAGATCCATTATACCATGTTGTTTTAACTAAAATAAAGAAAAGTAACATCAATTATCAAATCATCGTCCTACAATTTGATCATTTTAACACTTTTTCTTCGACTATGAAATGAAACTAGTACTATGACCGATGAACTTCTATCTCTACGCTACTCGATTTTGTAGAAACACTTCAAGATAGTATATCAAACTATATTACAAGATCATACCTTATTGTTGTCTATGACTTCTGGCAAAAGCGGTTAGCAGCGGCGTCTTTCAAGGTGATTGCTCCTGTTGCTGGATCGCGAACTTAAAATGAATCAATATTATGCATTACTTATGAACTGACAGAAACTTACTAATAGTATGAGAAAGCATTGTAATAGGAACATATTGAGAACGATCAGAAGAACCAGCATCAGCAGCAGGAAAGTCATAAACAGTAACAACTTCATCAGAATTAATATTATCACCATAACCCGCAAATTCTTGGGTGAGATCACTATAATGAATGACATGGTAACCATCAGGACAAGCGGGTCCGCAACTACCATCAATATCAGTAATTGTATAAAGACCAGCTTTGACAGCCTGATAGTGATCAGTATTAACAAGATATTGAGCATTGTCGAAAGTTTCAACAGCTACACGATAGGCACAAACGCAAGAATCACCTTGGAGGATATAAGGTTTAGGACAACTGGTATCAGCACGTTGAGACAGAAGTAATCTCTTTAATAAATCATAATTCATTTCTCTTCTATGAAAGTAATCTCTAGCTTTCTGGTTTGATATAGCATGTCTTGCCAAACATTGAGTTGTAACAATGGCTAATAATACCAAAATAAAGATTGTCTTTGGTTGATTGAAGACCATAATTGTATGAATTTAAATGTTTGCTTGTAAAAACAGATAAGAAATAAGAAATATTTCTGAATGAATGAATAAATGCTTATTACTTCGTATTTTTATATCCTTCGAGATACGCTGAATAGAAAATATTACAAAACCATTCAGGTATAACCGTAAGCAGAGATACCCCCTGATTAGTTCGACCGAACGCGAAGTGCGATGATCAGTTTGGGTCATGGTAGCAATAATAATCGTTTTTTTATCTTGTTTTTAACATATTTCGAGGAAAGATATGCATTAATAACTTTCAAAATAATACAAAATGCGCACATAGACACGTGAAGAATATAATAATTATTAATTATAGGTACTTACATGAAGAAATTTCGATTTTATGAAAAGATGTAAAATTTTTGAATCATTTTTAACATCTGAAAATCTCTTTTTGTTATTTAATTGTATTGAAACATTTGTATTATTTGCATGTTAATATATCACTATGTTGAATAGTAAACATCAATATAAAGATATAAATAATCTTTTTTCACTTCATAATTAAAAACGATTGATTTAAAGCGTAATATCATTAAAAATATCTCGATTTTAATGAAATTTAAAAGAAACATACAACTTTATTTTTCACCCTTAATAAGTTTTATATAGTTGATTCCACTTAAGTAATACAAAAATGAAATAAATACAGGTACATTTTATTTTTATTCATGAGTGACTCATTGTTTTTCTTCGTTAGTATTTCTTAATCTATTTTCTACATCAATATTATAAAAAGTATTTTATGATTGGTTTGTTTTTTGTCAAAATAGTATAATTTCATTCTTATTCATAATTTAATATGGTCGATCTACTTTTTACACAATAAAATATTAATATGCATTTACTAAATACATAAATATTTGTTTTATGTTATCAAATAGTTTACTTTGTTTTTTAAAACAATCGGTAATCATTTCAATGATCTCATTCATCCGACAGAGAAACTCAACAAGAAAATATCTAAATAATATAAAACTATAAATTGAAAATACTAATATTCATTAATAAATAATAATAGATAATTAAAGTTAGTTAACATATAATATTTCAACAAAATTCAGTTATGTTTATGATAAATTTAATATTTACTAATTTTAATTTAATTCGAACCAGTTGAATATATTATCCATATTTTGACATAATCTGTATAGATGTAGAATTTTTGTTTGTTTCTATTTATCTTCTTCAAATAATGTAAACTAGTAATGTGAGTATATGATCTAAGAAGAATTTATATCTTACGAGGAACACTAGTAATATATCTCACTCCGATTCAGTTCATTCATGCCTCATTTGATGGAGTATAGTGAGGTAATCAAAAGCTAAAAATATTATCGGCCAACAACTCTTTCTCGAGACGGTATATTAATTTTAGTGAAATTTTAGTCTATGACATGGTAGCTCGCAAAAAATGGAATGTCACTCATTCGATCTGAAATCTTGTCGATTAGTAGGCCCTACCTGTAACTAGAATATCCTAAAACTATTCAACTCAAAAGAACAGTTCCTTCATGAGATATTATATTCGCAAAATCACTCGTATGTTACAAAAAGATTGGACGATGTTATGCTTCTTTTAGGAATATAATATCTCATGAAGGGACTGTTCTTCTGAGTTGAATTTTTTAAGACATTCTAGTCACAGATTGGCTTATCAGTCGACAAGATTTCAGATCGAAATATTCACATTCGATTTTTTGTGATCTACCATGTCATAGGCTAAAATTTCACTAAAATTAATATACCGTCTCGAGAAAGAGTTGTTGGCCGATAATATTTTTAGCTTTTGACTACCTCACTATACTTCTATGAAATGAGCCATGAATGGACTGAATTGGAGTGAGACACCCAAATAATATTCCTTGTGAGTTGTTTGTTAGAATAAGTGATACCAGACATTATCATCTGGTATGATGTTTTCGAATTAACTCTTGATACATGGAAGATCGAGAATAGCAATATATATCGTTATAAAGGAAAAATAAAGATGTATTACGTTATGAAAAGTAAGTTATTTTTATTTTATTTTGTACTAGAAAAAAGCTAAAAAGTAATCATTTGTTACAGTAGTTGTTAGAAAACTATCTATAAGGAAGAAAACTCGTGCAGGATTACATAAATACTTTGCGTGATAACGCATTAAAAAAATTACCAACGTCGACTATAGCCTCCACCATATGAAAAGCCATATTCACCACTTATTGGATATCCTGGTCCATAGCCACCAAAACCACCTGGTCGAAGTCCTCCATTATATCCAAATTGACCACCAAAACCGTCACCCGATCCAAATCCTGGTCTGCCATATCCACCAAATCCTGATCCACCATATGCGCCAAACCCTTGTCCACCATATGCACCAAATGCTGGTCCACCATATCCACCAACACTACCACGTCGGCCACGAAAAAGATTACCACTACTTCGACACATTATTTATATTTAAACTAAATAGAACAATGAAATACAAACAAACTATTCATTTATACCATATATAATATTATCATACCCTTCGTTGAATAGAAATATATAGACAACAATTGGATTTATGTATGAAAATATACATGATCAAAACTGTCTTATATAGTGTAAGTTGGTGTCTAGATCCCTTGTGAGTAATAACTAAATGAGTAATAGAAACAATTGAGGCGTAACTAACAATGATATTAGTAATCATATCTCGATTAAATATTATAATATGATTGTTGTTATGGTAAATACATGTAAGGCTTTCTAAGATTTCTCTCTGATTACTCATTTTGAGCAGTATAGACATAAATATATGTTAATAAACAATTTTGATTCATTTATTAATATAAAATACGAGGAGTATTAAAGAACACAAAATTTACTATCACAATAATATCAGTTCATTTTTTGATAGATTCTACTTACTAACAATAAATATTATTATTCATTAATGAAATTTATATTCATAGTTCACTTTTAGATGTCTTGAATATTCGTTTAATATGAGCAACTCCTGCATCAGCTAATACATCTCGATGTAATCGTTCACTATCACCACTAAAAAAACTTGCACTAGCTTTTGCATCTAGAAGCCACACTCCTAAGATCTCTAAGGCTCTTTGTTCATTGTCAATATTTTCTGCATAGATAATATGGTTTCCTTCTTGTCGTTCTCCAAGTAATGCATAAAAATAAGTTTTTTCAATATAGCCATATCGAGCTGTTTTAGGACCCATAATTAATATTTTCAATGTATTTCGTTCTGTATCATTAAAACGTTCTTCATACCATGGTCTGATTTTTGTATCAAGCATATCAAGTTGTGCACGTGCTGCTAAATCAATATTAACTGAAAATAAATGTCGTGCTTGTTGACAAAATTCATTCAGCTGAGTTTGATCAATAAATTTTGTTTTTAAAATTGTTTCTAAATATTCTATTGAGAGATCAATGATATCATATTGAGTCTGTTGAATATCTGTTGGAAATTGAATAGAATTTCGAATAGAACGAATATCCTGTAGATATTGTTTTAGCTCAGTATAGTTATCATCAGATAATATTCCTAAATTAAACATAACTGTTAGATAGATTTTGAATGGCATATGTGATATTGATTTTAAATCATGATATAATTTAGGTATGACTTGTTCTTGATAACGTTTGCCACGATGAATAATTACAACATTATCTCCATTACATATGATTAATGGATTAGTTATTGAAATTAAATAATCACGAGCATGATCGTATGTTGAAATAAACTTTTTGTTTAGATCGAATAATTCATCAGAATAAATACTTATTATGAATGTAAAAATAAATATTAGTAATAAGTGATTGTTCGATATCATATTTTGATTCAAATGTTCTGATATCTAAAAATCTAATAATTGATAACAATCTATGAGAAAACGTCTTTTTTTCTATTGATTGAAGAGGCAACAAATAGTGAGTAGACATTCATAGATGGCCTAGAACACAAAGATCCTCATGAAAACTAATACTGATCAATATAGTTTAAAATCGTTATTGTAGATGTTTTTCACATTGCATATCACAAAAATCATTATAAGTAAACAGCTAGTTAATATCTTATAACACAGTATGAAAGTAATGCCAACAACTCTGTCGGCATCAATATTAAAACTAACAGGATTTTCATTGTTGAAAGTTATTTTCAGAAGCAATTTCATATAATCCTGAGTAGATTTGAAGGGATTGTATACTTACGAGTTTAAATTAGGATGAAGGAATCTGTCAATACAATGGTTTAGGATATGAAGTAAAGAGACCTAAATTACAGCGTGATCTAGATGGGTTTTTAAATTATTTAATTTTATTAGTGATCTTCTTGAAAGCTCTTGCTACTAATGGTGTTGATATATTACATAGTACAGAGAATTCTTTGATACTTCACAACATTAAATAATGCATCATTTATTCATGGAATATTGACTTTTCATCTGATTATAGGGTAAATTTGAATTCAATTTAAAATCATATGATTGCAATGTTTCACCGAAGTCAATTTATTCTATCATCATTAGTAGGATATCTTGTTTACAAATGAGATTATGAAATTTTATTTTAATTTTAATTTTGTGAATCCTTATCAAAATAATTGAATTTTGTCAATCAATAAAGGTAATATATTTCATCGTTTATTTATTAAATAAGTGATTAGTAATCCTTTATAGTCGCCTGACTTATCATTAACATAAAATGTAACATTATTTTCTTTTGAATTATCAGTAGAATATTATCATCATAGAGAATAAAATAATAAATATTAGCTTTCTTTTATCTCAATTTCCAACATGAGGGACATACAATGAATAAAACACCTGACTGCGAAGTGGTACTTGAAACTCTTATCAAAATAAGAGCTATACAACATATATTATCTAGCAGATTACGCTTGTTTTTTATGGTTCTTGGAAGAAACCAACATATACGTAAAGATTTTAATTATTGGAAAAAATACCAGTAAATATCACATTATATTTTTACTCATAATTTGTTGATATCAGCTTCTTCCTAATCACGAGTTATAATACTATGTTAGCCTATATAATTGAATACATCTTTCAAGAATTACTCTAATATTTATATTTTGCTTGAAAAATATATTATAATTGAAAAAAATGGCAGTATATCAACAAAGTAACTATGGTATTCGCGAAACAGGCACAACAACTAGTGTTCCAAACAATGATATAGCAAGATGTATGTATTATTTAAAATGTGTTTGTTCGGTTATTGACTGTAATGATGCAAATATTCTTCGTTATACAAATTATAATAATTATTGGATACTATCAGATAGTGAAGATGAAATTGTTTATAAACTTTGTTTAACATTAAGTCCAGATGAATTTGAAGATAAAGTCTTTTTTGAAAGTGACGCTATGTGTGGTTCATCAGGAAATAACTTTTTTGAGATTAGTCAAGTACAAAATCGTCTTGGTGTTGTTGGATCAATTCTTATTGCTGGTCGAACCCGTCGAGTTACAAGTATAATGACATACAAAATGTCATGGATGCGAACAAACTATTTCGGTCCAATGAGTCGTTTGGCTGATCGATTCAATCCAGAACGACGATTAATACGTGCTTTACAAGAAACTGATTGTACAATTTCATAAATATACAAAACTATATGTTCCGAGTTTTTTTATTACTCCTCTCAATAAAATAAATCTACTCTTGATATCATACATGATTTTAATTATTAATTTTTATCTCTTTCAACGTTCTTAAGCAAAATGTCACATATATCTTATCAAATTATTGATACTTTCAATAACCGAGGGTGTGGGTGTTGCCGTCTGTATCTATTAAAAGAACCTTTACCAATACTCACACCCACACTCTACATAATATAAAGCATATTTCTTAAAAAATCAAATTTAAAGATTGTATATAAACTATCATTCGTTAGTAGATTATTTCATCCAACGAATTCAAAAATATGACTTTTCGTACTATAAGGACATCTATGATGCCAAATAACAAAGAAATTCAAAATTCTATTATTCGTTATGATCCATTCTATAAATCTTCTCTAATATTCAAGTTTAATCTGACTGAAATTTCTTCAGATTGTAATGTTATTTTTTAAAATATTCAACTGATTCATCCTTTCGTCATAAACAAACGAAAGGAGGAAGCGATAGATATTTCATAAAATATGATGATATTATTCGTTAGTTTATGTAAATAATAATATCCTTTTTTTGAATCATTCGTTTACCAGTCGATATGAATTATAAACTTATTTTCGAAAAAAAATTTTTGTTTTATATTTCAGATCTTTTATTAAATAACGAGAATGACAACAACAACAACAACAACAACGCAAAGCAAAGAAAATGATTGTAATTTTCCTTTATTTAAAACACCAAGTAAAAAGAAAACTTAATAATATTATTTAATATACTTAAATCTATTCTATAGTACGTGATAATATATTATCGTCAGCAACTAAAAATGATTTAACATTCTATTCAAATAATCTTAAACATTTAAAATTTACTAAAAGAACAAGTATGAATGATTTAGAAATGTATCATAATACAATAGTAACACCAATACGTTCAAATAAAACTAAATTTTCTACACCTGGATCTATTCAACGTCGCCGTGCTTTAGGTCTTGTTAATTCTAATAGTAAAAAAATAAGTCATATATCATCAAATGATGATCTCTCATCATTAACTACTTTTCAACAAATAAATAATAAATATGAAGAACCTGTTATTCTTCAAGCACCATCTTCTGAAATGACATGTTCTCATCATCCAGATGATGATGATCTTCCATATCAACCAAATTCTATTCATCGTTATGAAGATACATTTGATGATCTTATACCAACTAATGAACGTATTGAACATATGATTACAAATCAAACAAATGGTCTTAATATATTTACGTTTTCTGGTGGAATTGAAAATACAATACGATATCAATCACCTCAATGTTCACGTGTTGATATATCAACTTTACTTGATATTCTTAATTAAATATTTCCATCAATTTTTTTCTTGTTCAATATTAGTCAGATTTTTTTCTTTATTTTTGCATAGTTTCGAATTTCAAAAAATATGTTTTATATGTCTTCTGATATCTATCTGTTCCAATATATGTGTGTATGTCTGTTTCTGCTTCGTAACTTGTAGAAAATTACTTCATATAATAAATTCTTCTTTTTGTAGATTATAGAACAAAAAGGAAAAAGAAAAATTTTCTTCATTTCTTTTAATGGATAATTTACCATCGATTGGTGATCGTAATACACAAACCATTGTGTGTTCATTTTGTGATGATATTATACTTCGTCCACAAACAGCTATTCTAACAAATAAACCAACATTATTACCACAAATGAATGTAGAAAAAAATTCATCAACTGATACAGAAACAAATCGTTTATCAATTAATGGTAGTGATCATGTATGTGATTCAATAGAAACATTTTGGCTTGTATCAGATATGTTTACATTTGAAAATGTTGGATTTTCAAATACAGTCAATAATCAAACAAAATATCTTGTTTGTGCAAATTGTGAACGTGGTCCAATAGGTTTTTCTCCAATAAATCCATTAACTAGACAATTAGAAAAAGAATTTTATGTTGCTTCTGATAGAATTAAATATAAATAATTATTTATAAGATTTATTCTATTGTGCATGCAAAACTTTTTTTTTTTAAAACAAAACGAAAGAAAAAAAAAAGAAAATCTTTTCAGATGGCTGATCATAAATGGGATTTTAAATCCAATTATATGCTTGCTTTTACTGTATGTAAATATGGTTTAGATCCAGAACGATGGGATTTAATAGCTAATGATTTAGCTAATTATATTAATACAACACCACAAGTAAACAATAAGATTATATCGAATTGATTTACTAGATTTGTTTCTTTATGTTTAACAGAATTGTCAAACACAATTTGGTCATTTATGTCAACAATATGGGCAGGATTGGTAAATAATGGAGGAAATAAGCATTGCAATAAAATGTTATAGAGAAGTTATTGCTAGAAAAAGCAAAATAATCTAGTGTGAAATAAGAATATTTTTTAAAGGCAACAAAAAATCTAACGCTAAAAATATCGAAAAACTCTTTCTCAATTTTGCTCATATATTAGAGCTTTTCTATTGTTTATCTTGAATATTTCATATACAATTACTTCTAAAATAATTCGCTTGAATCATAAGCTACTTTGTATAAATGAAATAAAATTCTTCTTTCTTGAAATACAATTTATTTTACTATTTGCTATTAACACCGATTACAAAAATGATGCTCTAATCTTGAATTAGATAAATAAAAAATTCTATGAAATTTTTTTATTAAGGCAAAAACAATCGGTTGAACCTTTACATAATTATATTTTTACTACAATTAAACGTCTGTATTATGGTAATTTATGTGAACAAATGAATGAATCACGAAGTTTACTTAACGTTACGTATGATTTTATACGTTTATTTAAAATTGGTCGAATTACATCAAAAGAGATTGAGGAACTCTTACAAGATATTAAAAATACGTATGAAATAATTTCGATATTCTTTTCTATAATATAAATTCTAATGGTTCTTTTTGAAATAGTCCTTCAACTACAAATAATACACATGATAATGAACGACAACTTAAAATCGAAATGCTTGATCGTCTTAAAGGATATATGACACAACAAAATTGTCAAACATTGAATACACAAGTAATAATAACGAACTACTTAGAGTTTGCTAACGATCCGAGTTGACACATAGCGATATATCTAATGGGGAACTTAATGAACTTCTCGATCGAACTGTAAATTTAGAATATAAAAAATTCCTTTTTCTTCTTCTTCTAGTTTTCTTCATTTCCAGTTCCATTATTACCTCCACCACCGCCACCACCACCATTCTTTCATCATCATCATCATCATCATCAACAACAACCAACAATTCCAAATTATAATCCACAAGATCAAGTCATTTCAAATACAAATGAAAATGATCGACAAGTACCTTCACTCGATAAAAGTCATATAATAAATAATACTGATATATCATCATTTCCAATAATTATACAATCAAATAATTTACTTATTGAAAATGAAACACAATATATAAATAATCATTCATCAAATGATGTTGATATTGATGAAATTGAACTCAGCTCAGATGATGATGATGATGATGATGCTAATGAACGAACAACAACAACAGTACAAATGTCGAATTATGAGGAACCAACAGCTTCGTCAAATCTAATGAATGATCAAGATGAATCTACATTTGTATCTGATGAACAGATGGACACAAATCAATCATCCAATATGCAACCAATGACTACAGAAATATCGGATTCAAATGACAGAGATTTATATGAAAATGCGAATACTGGAAGTATTAATAATCAATCAACATCCAATACTCGATTATCAGGTGAAGAACAAGCAAGATCAAGGTATATTTATCTTTTCCTATTCCGTGTTTTTCATGAAGAAAAAAATACCAAATCTTATATTTAGTAATAGTGATCAGCCAATGTCATCAAGTTTTCAAGTTAATAGAAGTATAAATGGTTCAAATGATTATATTATATCAGATAATGATCAAATACAATCGATACAAAATAATTATCATCATATGCCTAATGAAATTGATTTCATTACAACAACACCAACTCGTATTGCTGTTGACGATGATGAAGTAGCTCGAATGGATGCAGAACAGATTCCTGAACCAGTTCCAGCTGATATTACTGATGTAACAGTACCAAATGATAATGCTATGTTTATTGTTGATGAATCAATTTCGAATACTAATACTCCTGAAATTCCTACACATAATATTGATCAGCAAAGTATTGCATCGAATATAGCTTCATGTTCAGAAACATATGAAAATGATGATTCCATAGCTTGGAAAAATATACGTAGACAATCACGGTATTAAACATAAAATTTGTTTTCTGAAAAGTAAATAAAACTATCTATTTTTAGCTTGACAACAAGTTCTTCATCAAATAATTCTCGTAAATCAATGAATATTATTCTGAACAATTTGAAAACTGCTAAGTAATAAAATTTTTAATTACTATTCATTTCAAAATATAATATCTTCTTTAAAACTATTATACTTATCAAATTGTCAGACATGTAGATTGATAGAAAGTACTCCAGCGCATTGAAGTATCATCATACTTGAGAGATTTCGAGAATCTATCAACTTAAAAATAAGATCTTTCTATATTAATCAATGATATGCATAGTTATATTTTATTATTTAGATATGGTTATGATTTTGCTAAATCACTTAAATCATTTAAACTATCAGATGACTATTATGATCGTATTAAAAAACCATTAGATATACCTGAAATACGTGAACGTATGAATAATGGAGATTATGATGACAGTTTTCTTTTATTTGAACGTGATGTGTTATTAATGTTTACTAATGCATTATCTATGTATCATCGAGATGTTGAAATTCATAAACATACTCAATATATGATAAATTATGCTATGGAATTATTTACAGTAAGAAAATCTAATGAATAGATTTAATTTCTTTTTTTCAAATTTTAGTCTATGAACGATGCATTTATTCCATGGAAAACTAAAGAATTTGATAATTTATCGAATTTATATTGTCATAATAATGATACTAATACAATAAATTCTTCTTCTTCCATCACTCGAACATCTTCAGTATCATCATCTGTTCGTACTGATTCATCATCAACAAAAAATCTTCGACGTCAAGGCCTATCAAAATCTCTAACACCTAAGCGTCAACGTAAAATACCTCAATAATTCTTATTACTGTTTTGTTATTGTTGTTATTAGTATTCTTTTGGTTATTATTTCTATATCTGATTAGTTCTTGACATACATGTAAATAATAATTTCTTGTTATACATGCATTAAAAAAAAATGATTGAAAAAAATAATAGGACAAACAAATTCGTATAGTACGAAAAAAATAAATAAAACTTATTTAGGTATAAGATAATTACAATTTGTATTTTCACCTTTACTGTATTTTAAATGAACAAGTTGTTTATGTTTAGAAGTTTGATCTTGAACTAACTGAAGATGAGATTGAGTAGACGGCTGATGTTCGGAACGAAAAACATGTAATGGTGATATACGTTTTGAAATATATTCGATTCCATGATTTCTATATTGTAATAGATTTGATGAATTTGAAACATTTCCTAGACTGTCTCGTCGAATAGGTAAACGTGGGGAAATATTACGCTGTGTAGAATGAAACAGATCATTAGACTTTCCTGCAGTAATTATGGGTAATGGATCAATAAACTTTGATGTTGTTGAAGTTCGATAATTTTCAATCATTGGAGATAAATATGTTTGCGGTAAAATATCAGAGCCAGATGATTTATGATTTGGTAAACGATGATGAGATAATCTTGCGCTAATAATATTATTCATGCCAGTTGATCGATTGGGTGTAGTATTACCAAGAAGTATTTTCACAGAAACTTTTGAATGATTAAAAGAAGTATTTAATGTTGAATCTGAAATAGACGAGAAAAATAAAAGAAATTTTTATTTCTTGTAGATATGTATATTTACCATTTGGATTATGTACATTATATTTTAAAGGATAATGTGTTTGTTCAAATTGTTGTTTTGTTGGTATTATTTTTCTCTTTGGATATTGTCTTATAGAACTATTATTAGATCCGATGTTTTCTTTTAATTGATGAGGAGAATAAGTTTGGCTTAAATTAGGAAAGAAATTTCTTGTTGTTGTAGGTATTTCTGTTATTTCATAATGAAATATCTCTTTATTTGACGACGATGTTGATGCTGCACGATGAACATATGATCGTTTAATATTTTTCATTGACCTACTATTATTTGATTTTGCTGTACTATTAGTTTTACTTGAACGTGGTCTTTTTTCAGGTCGATCTATTAAATAATCTTCATTATTTTGAACATGAGGTATAATAGTAATTTCAGAATTTTTTAAAGAGATTTCATCAGAAGGTTTTATTTGATTATTTATTGTAGTTGATGGTAAAACATTTATACCCGATCGAGGACTTTCAATAGGTATTGGTTGAGATATTTTTTCAATTGAAGTAGAATTTCGTGATACCGTTCGACTTGTATTTTCCTCATCATTATCAGCACATGCATTAGGTAACCAAATTTCTACTGAACATTTTTGTTTAAAATTACCATTATCTGTTCTTGTTTCTTCATAAGTTACTTTATCAAGTGGTTGTATGCTAAGATTTTTTTGAGATTTAATCTGCTTTTGTAATAATAATGATGATGGTGATGATGATGTACGTGTATGTATTGTTGGTTGTTGTTCTTCATGCATTGGTGAAGATGATGCTTCATGTACTGTAGATATTGAAATAGTATTAGATACAGAAGTAATATAATTATCAAGTTTAGTTTGTACAGCTGCTAGCAGTTCAAGTGTAGGCGAATGAGAACGTGACATTTGAACTTTAGATTTTGTTAATGGACTTTTACATGTCTTATTACATTCAGTTATAATATTGGTTATATCAATTTTTGTTTGTTGATTATCTGTATTCATACTTATTGTGTCAACATCGTTGGATGCGTGTATGTCAAAATGGTTGCTGGAAGAAATAGACATGATTAGAATAAGTGATGTTAAATTCTTTCTTAACACAAAAAAAAACAAATTTCTATTCTGTTATTTTCACAATATGACATTGAAAAAATATCTTTAGAAAGATGAAATAAGATTAATACTTACGTTTATAAACTTTTGTATTGTTATTTAAATGAAAGAAAGAAAATGTTTTTTTTTGAATCCAATTTAACAATTTTTTGTTTCTTCACTACCATTTACATGTTAATTTTTTATATATCTATTCCATTTACATAATTACTTCAAAACAGGTGTAAATTTTCTTTTTCATGTAGTTAACCATCAACAAATGAATAGAATTTTAGAGTGTTACTTTGTCATTTACTCCACTAATTCTTTTTTTCTCTTCTCGTATTGTTAAAAATTCATGTTCGTTTATTTTTTTACATGATTTCAAACAGGTGTTGACTTTTTTTATAGGAGAAAAAGAAAATCGACATTTTTTTCTTGTATGTTTATATAGTTGTTAATATTGATGCATACAATTGGTCAAGCCATACATACAAGAACACTTTTCGAATCCCTTTAAAAATCGATCGAAAAGTTTTTATTGTCAAAAGAAAAATAAACGATTGTTAGAGTTTAATATCAATACGGATTGTTTTTCATTGATCCTAACTTAACCTTTGGTTTCATTCAAAAAAAAGAAAAAGAAACATTTATCTGTTATCACAATTGTCTGTTTCTCGTGTTATCGCCATACTTTATGACGATAGTCGAGAGTTTTTATTTTGATGTATTTTCAGTACATAAGTCCAAATGTTCCTTTTTTCTATGTCTCTTATTTTTGCATAATAAATATTGTGAAATATAAAGAATAAGTACACAGATAGCAAAGTCCTTGATAAGAAGAAAACAAAAACGAAAATAAAATGGTAAGCAAGTATTTGGCCATGAATAGATATTCATCTGTGAATAAATAATGTACGTTGTTCGATAGTAGACAATCCTTTTCGTACTAGTTACTATAGATATATAATATGTGTTCGAGTGTCGTGACATATCATTTTCTACGTACATCAAATTGGATGATTTGCAAGAAGAAAGAAAGAATACAGAAAGAAAGAATATCACACGAAAAAGATTACGAATATAACACAGATGACATCAAGTATATCGTGAATCAAACAAGTATATGTTGTATACTTTTACTATATCATCAAATACAAAGGTACAATGGTTCGTTTTATATTTATTCATAATATAATTTAGGATTTGTATGTTTTTTTTAAATTTATAAAAAAGGATTTTATATATTGTCGTCATAACAATGTTATCTAGTTATAATCAACAACAGAGACAACACTATTGACGTTTTCTTAAATCTTTAATTTAATAAATCTATACTCGACAGCTGATAATACAGTTTATTTCTTTTTTTATATTTATTGACTACTGACATACCAAATATAAGATGTACTTTTTAATAATAACTTGATATCATCTGTAAACTCTATTGACAGAAGTACAGCAAAAATTTTGCTTCGTCACCTTATGACAAGGAGAAATATGAGTATAAACGAATGTCTAAAGAGAATTTTCAAAGTATTTTTTATGAGTAAGAATAAAATTTTACATTGTTTTTAGATGATTAAATGTATAGTATTGTTGCTGATCTGTATCAAATATGGATACAGTTTTCCTGACGGCGCGCCACAAAGTGTGTGTAATACAATGATGCCTAATCATGACATTCCCGCTCAACAATGTCAACCGAAATATATTATTCAAGCTGATAAATCTGAATATGATACAAATGATATCATTCGAAGTAATTATAGACATAAAATTTCATTTTATTTATTTTTCTTATTCTATAGTTACTGTTCGTGCTCCAGCAGATAAGGATTATTTTAGAGGTATTCTTTTAATTGCAAAAAATGAAAATAATCAACAAATTATTGGTACTTGGTCAATAACAAATTCATCCATTAAAACAATTGCTTGTGATGAAATAGAAAACACAGGTATAACTCATGTATCATTAACTGATAAAATACAAATAGAAGCATTATGGCATTCACCTTCAATCTTACCTGCAGGAAATACTATCATTAAGTATAAAAACTCGAGTTTTTCTTTTTATAAATAAATATAGAATTATAAAATATTTAGAGCAACAATTGTTAAATCTTACGGTGAAATATATGTTGATTGTTTTAATATTACATTAAAACCAAAACAAGTATACTTATTATACTCTTTTAACATGTGAAGAAATTTTTTTTTTATTAAAAAATATTTAGAATAATAATGCACCACAAGTTCAATCAACGATAATAAATACTGAAAGAGATACATCAAGAAAAACAAATACAAATGTGATGTGGAATTATGCGAATAATATAGTAACAGTAACAATGAATACAGAACAAGTTAATATCGGTGAATGGCATGCTATTGGTTTTTCACTTGATCAACAGATGGTATTGAAATAATTTCCTTCTTACAATTTAGTTTATTCGGCATATTTTTATTAGGGTGATGAGTATGTATTTATCTGTCAAGTTTCTGCAACAGGTGTTACATCACTTCGACGAATGCATACAAAAGCTGGCAAACGACCGTATTTATATATTCAAAAATACTTTTCATGTATATTTATATTTGTATTTTCCAATAGACCATCTACTACTGTTGAAAAAGTAAATGTCACTAGTGCCGTATATGAAAATGGTCGTACTACCTGCCAGTTTTCATTTGAAACAATATCTGGACAAGCTACTGATGAACCAGCACCGATTGTTACTGGAAAAGATTATTATTTAATTTTTGCTGCTGGAGTATTAAGAACAGAAGGTATATATTATTAGAAAATGTAATCATAAAATCTATAATCAATTTGTTTATAATTATTTTAATAGAACAAGTAGCTAAACATAATCTAACATTTGTTTCATCTAAAACTTATCAACTACAAAATTCTGAAACAATTAATTTTGATGAATCAGCTGTAAGTGTGAATTATGAAATATTTAAATCAATTAGCATAGAAAATGGTATTTTATATTTGTTAGACAACCACACCAATGCCGATTACAACAACAGCTCCCTCAACAAGTGATATTAGAGGTAATATTAGTTGGACATATACTAATGGTGTAACAGATGTTAAAATGATAATTACTAATTTAAAAATATCACAATGGTTAGCAATTGGTCTTTCAACTGATGATTCAATGGTATAAAAGCTATTCATATATTTTACAGATTAGAATATTTTTTGATTTACATAGGGACAAGATCATGTATTCATTTGTCAACATTTAGCTGATAATACTATTTCTCTACAACGTTTCCTTAATCCTGATGGTCATGCACGACCAGTTTTAGCTAATGTTCTACCGAATGTAGGTGGTACTTTTAATGTTAGCCGACAAAAAATTGAAAATGGTATAGCTTATTGTGATTTTACATTGTCGAATTTTGTAAATGCAAAACGCCAAACACGTCAGCTTCTTATTCCTAACCTTTCTCAGACTGCGTCATATCAACCATTAATAGCTATGGGAAATCTTGATAGTTCAAGTAAGTATTGTTATTATTATTATTCTAAATATATTCGATTTACAACCAATAGATATGTTAATAAGACATGCACGAAATGCTCGTACACCATTATCAAAAAATGTTCTATTGAATCAACCAGAAATAATTAATCTTGACGAATTGGTTGTAAGTGTGAATTATGAAATACTTAAATTAATTATCATAGAAAATGTTATTCTGTATTTGTTAGACAACTACAACAACAGCTTCACCAGCAACTGATATCAGAGTTAATGTTAGTTGGACATATACTAATGGTGTAACAGATGTTAGAATGATAATTACCAATTTAAAAATATCACAATGGTTAGCAATTGGTCTTTCAACTGATGATTCAATGGTATAAAAGATTTTGATTTATTTTACAGATTAAAACATTTTTTGATTTATATAGGGACAAGATCATGTATTTATTTGTCAACATTTAGCTGATAATACTATTTCTCTACAACGTTTCATTAATCCTAATGGTCATGAACGACCAGTTTTAGCTAATGACTTACCAAATGTAGGTGGTACTTTTAATGTTAGCCGACAAAAACTTGAAAATGGTATAGCTCATTGTGATTTTACATTATCGAATTTTGGAAATGCAAGACGTCATTCACGTCAGATTAGTTTTCCTGAACTTTCACAAACTACCACATATCAACCATTAATAGCTTTTGGATTTTTAGATAGTTCAAGTAAGTATTATTATTATTATTATTCAAAATATATATTTTATTTAAAAATAAAACATTTTTATTTATGATTAATAGATGTATTACAGAGACATTCACAAAATGCTCGTACAGCACTATCAGAAAAGGTTTTATTAAATCGAGCAGAAACAATTGTCTACAATATAGGATCAACTGGATCAGATTCAACTGCTCTAATGAAAGCACATGGTATTATAATGATATTTGCATGGATAGTACTTGTTTCAACTGGTATTTTAATTGCACGTTATTTTAAAAAATCATGGTCAACACGAAAAATTTGTGGTAAAGCAGTTTGGTTTGCAATTCATCGTACATTAATGACCAGTGTTGCTATTTTAACATTGATTGCATTTATTCTTATTCTTGTCTATAAAAAAGGTCAATGGATATCACAAAAAAATCAACGTGAATTTGCTCATTCAATAGTTGGTATACTTGTTATAAGTTTTGCAGTAATTCAACCATTCATGGCATTATTTCGTTGTAATCCAGATGATGATTATCGTTTTATATTTAATTATGCACATGCATTTGTTGGTTTCAGTGCATTTATACTTTCAATTGTTGCAATATTTTTAGCCATGTTTTTTACACAATTTAATTTTCAAGCAAATAAAGAATGGGCTATTTTAGTTACATGGACATGTTGGTTACCTATTATTTTTATTATATTTGAAATAATAGAATATTATTTTCAAAAACATATCAACAATGAAAAAACAAATTCTTATAACATGAATGATCGTCATGGAACAGGAACAACAAAAACAGACACAATCGAATCAAAAGAAAATGCCACTAAAAGTCGAATTAAAAGTTTTTTTCTTTTAGTTCATTTTATAATCGCTTTTGGATTGTCATTAGCATTAATGATTCTCATTGGACAGGCATAAAATTATCGAATTTTAAACTCTTTCTTATATATATATATACATATTGTAATATCTTATCTACGTAGTTATTCTTTTAGTCTCTTTTTTTCATTCATTTCAATATTTAATGCATTAATAAATAAAAAGAATTACAGTTCAAGAAAAAATAAATTCTGTCATCAATAACAAACACTAAAAATAAGGGAAATATGTTTTGCGGTCAGTAAAATAATTGCAATAGCAGTAAATATATTAACTGGTCAGTTTTCAAAAAAATCAGTAAACAATTCAAAAGTGGTCAGTAGATTTTGTGGAAGTAGCAGTGAAAAAATATGATTTTTGTCAGTAAAAAAAAGAAAAGTAGACCATCTTTGCACAAATTTATATTTTTTTACTTTCCATCCCATTTTATTTACTGATCGTTTAAATTTTATAATGGACCTATCAAATTAATTACTGACCACTTCAATCATTCACTAATCAATCATTACTTTACTGACCATTCAATAATTCTACTGACCACTTGAATGACACCCATAAATAAGTATACTACTCTTAGATCATCACTGAATGAGATACTTATTTACATCTCCTGACTTTTGCTTAGTTGCTGGAAACTTCAATACTATATTCGTAATAAAAATTTATTCTCTTATATATTGATCGTGTTCGCGATAAACTCTATTTTAGAACATACATCATAGTTACTAGAAGAAACACTTTGTGTTTTTTAATGCTCTGAAGAATTCCGTACATTAAAATATTGAAGTGAAGAAAAGAGACTAATTGATAAAACTTTGTTTATGAAAATGATATTTAAATTTCTTGTTCATATTAAGTTTAATACTTACTGCATTGAATTCTACATTCAATTTGAAAAATATGTACTGCGTAATCAAGTTAGTTTAACAAAAAATTCGAAATACTATAAGTAAATAAATAAAAGCAATTTTTCTTTTACTCAATCTCATCTTCTTTTATACTAAAAAAATATTTTAATAATACTCGGTCAAGTATTCATCAATCAATATTTTTGTATTTAGTTACTATTTATTTTAAGTAGTGTTG
Organism: Adineta steineri; assembly: GCA_905250115.1. Lineage (NCBI taxonomy): Eukaryota > Metazoa > Rotifera > Eurotatoria > Adinetida > Adinetidae > Adineta > Adineta steineri. The sequence goes on from CAJNOI010000105.1 coordinate 208,907, forward strand.
CCAAGAAACCTATTTTCTTTGTCACTTCGTTTATTCCATTAAATTTGTTTTTTTGTTGATGTTTACTGTGTGAATATATTTCATTTACCACACACACATGTATAATAGAAGAAAAGGAGAAGAAATTCTTTTTTAATTTCTATTTTTAATAGATCTTTTTTAGCGAATATAAAAAGAACTCATTTGATAGGCTGTCAGACAATCTTTTATAATCATTTATAAAAAGAAAGAAAAAAGGAAAAACATGGAATCAAACAATTTTGTTGCTATTATTTTCTGTGTTATATTTAGTTGAAAGAGAAAAATAAGAATTTTATTAATTCTTTTTTTTTCTCCTTTTTTTCTCTTGCTTAGTAACAACAAATCCGACATGAAATATAGAGAACAACATGCCGTTAGTTAATTGTGTATTTGTTAAAGGATGCTTTCGTTGAATAGCAACCGTCCAATAATACTCAAAACATCACATTCGACAGCTGTAGAAGCGTTGGCTTCCTGAATTTTTTGTATATCTTTATGAAAAGAAAACATTTTCTTCTTTTTTTTTCTTCTATTGTGCAGTTCAGAGTTAAAAACAATGCAAAATATTATTTCAGATTAAAAATAAACTATGGCTGCATCAGCCGGACAGGCAAGCAATGGTGCCAATTCGTTTCTCGATAGATATCGATCAAATTTAAATACACCACGAGGGTAAGATATTACTACTACTACTACTATTCACATATAAATATTATCTACTCAACAACATCGTATCAAATAGCATCCGTAAAAGAAAAAAACAGCATATTTATTCAGCTAGAAGAAGTGAGATTGACATATAGTTTATAAGTAATTATATTATAATGTAAAGAAAAAGAACAAGTATGTCCGTGACACTTATAAGTTTTTTAATAAACTCATTAAAAGAAGGCATATCAACTATCTTGCTATATATTACTTATCCATCGAATTAATAATAATGCAAAACACTATCAATAAGAAACTATACATATTTTTTTTTCTTATTTTAGAGGTCAAACTAATAATAATAATAATAATTATGCACCACCAAAGTAAGTAATTGTGTTAAACTACGATTATCATTTATCTAACTTCTAATTTTAATTGTCCGTTTTCAAAAAGATGTATATTTCATTGTTTTCCTCTGATTTAGTTGTTGTCAGTGTAATTCACCACGAAGGTAAAAATCTACAGAAAAAAAACAAAAAATTAACATAATAACTTGCTCATCTTTCTAATTTTACTAAGACTCTCTAATTACAGTTCATTTTTACTTTATGATTCATTTTCTATGATAATATACTTTTATTTCATATCAATTTTTTTAGTAATAGTTATCAACAACCACAACAACAACAACCAAGACAAGTATTAACACAACAACAAAATTCACAAAATTATGGTCCAAATGTTGATACATCAGTATATCGTACTCAAGGCAATGTTTTTCATGATGAACGTGCTGGAAATGATATTCTTGCTCGTGCTGGTCCAAGTCATCATTACCAACGCGCGGATTATCGTACCCATGAAAGTAAAAAAACTACAATAAATCATATGTCTTCTATTTTTTTAATTCTATTTAGTTATTTCATCTGATGGTCGACTGGACAATTTAAATGTACAAATGGATCATGAACCATTACGTGTTGTTAAACCAAATGAACAAAATGTTCATTATAAACAACAAGTTAATGTACGCTTTTTGGAACCACCACCAGGACCTGAACCAGCACCAATTATCATTAAGGTAAATATTTTATTGGTTGAAGTTTTTATTTATAGCTATTATAAACTTAGGAACGTCATGCACCAGCACCACCTGCACCACCTCCATTGGTTATTCGACAACGTCCACCAACTCCACCAACACCTCCACCTCTTATTATTCGTAAGATTTTTTATGTTTATTTTCAAATTTTGCTATATTAATTGTTTAAAAATTAGGTGAACGTCCACCAACACCACCAGTTCAACAACAACCTCAAATTATTGAAAAGATTTTACCAGCACCACCAGCTCCACCTCGTCAAGTTATAGTCGAACGACTTCCACCACCACCACCAAAACCACGGCAAGTTATTTATGAAAAATGGTTACCTTATGAAGATACTAAAGAACGACCAGTTATTGTCCATCGAGCACCACCTCAAGAAGTGTAAGTTAATCGAATTAAAAACAATTTGACTTATTTTTAATAATTATTTATTTATAGAATTAAACAACCAAAAAATCTTATTATTGAATATGAACAAGCACAAGCTCATCATGAACAAGTTATTGTTGATGAAGGTGTTTTTCGTGCCGATCCTAAATCACATAATTCAACAAGTACTCCTGGGTAAAACAAATAACGATTTTCTTCCTTCAATATTTTTATGTAATATATATAGGGAAATACGTATTGTTGATAAAATATCTGATCTTCCAGTGAATTATTCGAAATATTTAACAAATCGTAATACTACATCTCGATCATTACCATCTTCAAGTAGCTATGATCAACAACAAGGAGCTCAACCACAGGCAAGTCAAACTGGACCAGCACAACAATATCGTGCAAACACTTACAGTAATCCAGGTTAGTTATTTTTAGAAATATATAGAAAATTTTCTTATTTAAATACTATATTTTAGGTGCATATCAAACAACCTATCGTGCATCATATAAAAATCAAACTGGAAATCGAAATGGTTTAGGACCAAATAGTAACAACGATGTAAATCAATCGGCAAACTTTGCAAAATATACTTAGAAGAATATAACGAACGAACTTTATTTGAAAAAAAAGGACATAAAAATTCTTAACCCATGAACAACCTAATTGTATCTACATATAGAATCATAATAATGACAAACAATCGAAAGGAAAACTTTCGTTTGTTTTGCCATTTTTTTCTCTTCTTCTTAGCCTATTCTCTATTTTTAATTTAATATTTCGTCTCTCTTTGCGAAACAAACATAAACAAATTAAGTTTTTTCACCTTATTTTTTTAATTTATTATTTATTTGAAAAAAAATTCTCATAAATAGAAATCATTCATATGAACTATTGATTATATAATTGAATCAAAGAATACAATGTTGCACGAAGGAATGGTATGAAAATTGTCTTATCACCATCTTTGAAAAAAATGAAAAAGAGACTGAATCGTTTAACTTTAAAATGATAGAAATAATCCGTAAATTTTTAAGAAGAAATAACTCGTACTAAACGTTTACATATCTATTCAATTTCTTCAGTAACATCTCAACAACAACAAATCTGAATAATTAATCAAGTGTAAGAAATGACTGAAAAGTATTACAAAAGTACTGTATCTTCAAATTAGTGGCTAATAATTGTATACAATTAGAGGTTGTATCATTTGACAATCATCTTTTGTAATTGGAAACATAATTTGTCAAGATTACTAGAAATTCATATCAGCAGGTCCAAAACTTTGCAAAGTTTTGATATATAAATTAGGGAAGCGTTCAAGTATATCGATTCGAAAGTTTTCTTTACGTTATTATTGTATTCTCACAAAAACCCTATTAAATGAATCTATGTTCAGCCATTTGATTAATATACATTATTCAAGTGTCGCACAAATCATCGCATATAGTATTAGACAAAAATTTTGAATATTATCTTCTGTATAGTTATATTATTGTTGAATAACAATTATTGCAACAAAATATACGTGTCTGCATGGAAAAAGTCTTTAAGAATTATTATGATGTAAAATATTATATAACACTTGATGACATCTGCTGGAGTTCTCATAATAGAGTATGTCTACAAGAAAATGATTGGTATCGTTCATAAGACAGACTCATAATGATGAAGAAAAGGATGCAAATATGACTGAAAAACAGAGAAGAATGTCTATAGTACATGACGCACTTGCAAAGATCGGATTTCTTATTTGCTTTGCATGTCGTTTTGACATTATACAAATCCAAGCATTACATATTTTTATATGCAATTAACGTTTTGTATTCCATATATTTATTCTATTCTTTTTCTACACATTTTTGTTATAATAGCAATCTCGACTTGTACTATTTATCTATTTTTAGATAATATATTTATTTATTTATTATAATATTTCATATTAGTTTTCTAATGCTTGTTAATGGGTTACAATTATATCAAACGATTTCAATCATACTAATGAATACTTATGTCTCATAACATCTATTCATAGCGGTACTTCAAAGTTTTACTTGTTATTTAGTACAGTTTCAACAGAATAGATTAATAATTAAATTTATATCTATTCATTTCATTATTTCGATAATTAATAACTATTTTCTTAATTAACAAAAAATTTTTACACGGTTAGAATTTTTAGTAGAAATGATAGACCATATCTTTTTAATCTTTGACTGTCTGTTTTTCCTAATAGATCGATAGAAATAATCGAAAACTCGTTCTAATTATATACTATTGTTTTCTATCTACTTCGACTAAAGAATTCGTTGCATATAAATAAAAATATACTCAATTATTTTTCTTTTCAAAATATGCAAATTTGAAAATGATTCGAAAGATCAAGGAATGAAATAATATGGTTTTTTTTGTCTATAATGAATACAATCACGCATTTCGAAAACCTCTTTTTTTGTATAAGTAACATGAATAATGTCTGACATTTTTCATTCGAATTACATAAGTATGTATTCACAAACAATATGATAGATTAATTGTAATTTATTATTATTATATTGATCCTGTGAACACTAACTATTAATAACGTAAATTTTTACTTTACTTCTATTCTACCAACCAACAAAAAAAGAGAGGTAAATATGTCATGCTTTTTGTTTCTTTTTTTTTTTCTTTCGACTGCCACGTATGTCTTTACATTCTACCTGCGAAAGAAAAGGAAAAAGAAAAAAGAAAAAAAAAGAATGAGATCGAGCATGCATGCATGGTGTGAGCAATATGATCGACATTGACGGTATATACATTAAGGTATTACATTCAAAACACATCTGTGACATTCAAATGATTGTATATATTTGCAATATTTTACAGATATCAAATATAAATTAACAACATATGATCAGTTTTTTTTCTTTATTTTTTTACTATGATTTCAGATAAAGAAAATCTAATTCGATTAATATCTATGATTTGAATTTCAAATGGAACAAACAATTAATGATTCAATTTTACGATCAAAATCTTCAAATATGAATGATTTATCAACAACAACAAATAACATAAATCATGATGATGGCGGTGATGATGATGATGAAATCGATCATGATTCAGCTCATTTAGTTGAATTAAATAATCGAATTAAAAGTGATTTTATGTCTTATTGTTTATCATTTGTACAAGAAGATGAAGAAGCTCGAGAATGTGTTCATATTGTATGGAATAAATATTTACAATGTGTTGGTGATGTATCGATGGTAAATTAAAATATTACAATAAATTATTTCATACAAATTTTTTCTTTAGATATCCGCTTTTTTCGATACACTTCCATTTAATATGAAATCGTTAGTATTTCCTAAATATCAAAATGAAATAAATGAATGGTATCAAGATTTATTTCATATTAATTCTAATACAATTCTATATTCAACATTTTATTCTGAAACATTTTCACGTATAATACGTTATGCAATTAAGCAATCTCATAAGGAAAATGATTTCTTAAATAAAAAAGCTATTATTTATGTATCAGTTGATTTTAATAATCATTTAAAAACTGATTTATTATCTTCAATACCAAATATTAAGTTTCAAACTGTTCAAAATAATGTTTTATTTGAAGATATGATTGATATTAATCAATTAAATGAAATTATTAAACATGATTTAAATGATACACAATCTTATCCATGTATGGTTATTGCTAATGCAGGTAAATATTCAATAGTATCAGGAAAATAAAATTCTTTCGAATTTTTAGGAACTGCTGTATTAGGTCGTTGTGATGAAATAACAAAAATTAAACAAGTTTGTAATCAAAATAATCTTTGGCTTCATGTTATAGGTGATTTAGTAGGTACATTAGCATTATTATCAACAGTTAAAGATACTGTTAATATTAATTGTGATAGTTTAACAGTTGATACTGTAAAATTATTTGGTATTCAAAATTTACCATATTTAACATTTTTTATTCGTCCAATATTAGATATAACACAAAATAAACAAATCGAAAATAATTCTATACAAGATGAACAATTAAATAATGATAATTCATCAACAGTATCAACAGATAGTACAAATAGAACATTATCATCATCATCATCTTCTTCCACAACAGCAAATCATAATAATTCATCAATATCACATCCATTTTATGATCATATTTTACATAGTCCATCAATTAGTTTCTTAAGTCTATGGTCTATTAGTCAACGATGTTCAAAAGCTAATGTTCTTTATCATATGAAACATTCATTTAATTTAGTAAATTCATTAATGCAACGTTTCAAACAAATAGGAACATTAAGAATACTTAATGATGATAATAATCAAGGAAATTTAACATTTAAACGTATTTGTTCAGGTGATGCACCAGATGATCTATTACCCAAAACTATTGTTATTTTTCGCTTTGAAACTATTGATGTACCAGAAGTAAGCATATTTTAAATTACATTAATACGTAGGAGTCTTTTGTTAGGAAAAAAGAAGGTGAATCATTGAACGTGAAAACAAATAACAGTTTTATGACGCTATTAGCGTGTAGACAAATCTCCAGGAAATGAGGTCGAATGAATATCCAATTGAATTTTATGTTAAAAAGAAGATTGTTGTATATAAATACAATAAAATCATTAAGTACTTCCAAACCTTTTTTGGCGCTTTGAGGTCATCCTATACTCACCTCACATCCTGGTTTTGAATGATATGAGAGAATAAAAGCTCTCCATTATATGAAAAGTTGATGGTGACTGAGTCTAAAATGACACTGGTTGAGAGTGGGTGTAGGAAATTATTTTATCTTTATTACAAATACGTGAATATAAAGTAGTTTTAGCGAATAGAGTTTTTTAACGGTATAGCTGTATTATGCTAATTTATAATTATGTGAGTATACAGCCAGATATAGAGAAATCTTAGAAATATTTTGTGACAAACGTGCGGAAACAATGAAAAATGAGTGATGGAAAATTTTTTTGTAAGCTATAATAATTTTCCCTGCAGGAAAAATTCTAAAAGTAGAAAGAAGAAGTACGGGGTTTTTCTCTTTCACGGCCACGGCCCTCTGTTACATGTAAAAATCTTTAGGAACGCAACGCGATATGACAGAAAAGAATTATAAACAAACTCAAATAGCTTGAAGAGTTTGGATATCTGATCTGAACCTTAATACATATGAATATAATGCATGTCAAACTTCTACATAGTTATATGCATATTACTTCGAAAAAATGTTCTCTATAATAGGCTTAGGATATGCATTTATGCATAACATATAAACAAATGTAAAGAATCAACTTAGTCAAAGTAAGCAGTAGAGCCAGCGAAATTAGTAATATCAACCGAGTGAATACTTTTTCTGATAATTATTCGCTAAACAAATAAACTTAATGTTTAAAATTAGTTCTGGTAGAATCTATACTATGCCAATGAATTCACATGATATCAGTTGATTTCGAATAAAAAAGAAGCGTCCTTCTGATTCTACTACTTCCATCTCAATGTTAGTACTACAGAGTCAATGATTTCTTAAATAAAAAGCATTGAGTTTGATTAACTTTGAAAAGAAATCAATCAGATATAAATCATTTTCTAAGTTTCTGGATAAATGGCAATGAATGAAAAATATATCAGGCGATTCAACTGACTTGAATAGATTGAGGCCAGCTGTTTCATCATAGATTTCAACTGAAAAATGAATTCATAATTAGAAATCGATTTTTTAAAAATTTATTTAAATCTATGAATTAGTATTTCAATGTTATATTAATTCATACATGTATATACGAACCTTTAGTGGCTAAGTAATATCGAGAGAAAGACTATAGCATATAATAAAGTTTTAAAAAATATTTAATCTAGAAAAAATTGTTCTATCTATAAAATGTATTTAGATTGAACATTTGAATAATCTTGATGATTATATTGATCTTCTTAATCTCTGGTTATATGATAAACTTTCACAACAATATCCTAAGATGAATTTACAATTAATAAAAAGTGTTCATTTTCAAATGTTAAAATCTAATAATAATAATGAAAATAATCCTACAAATTTAGCACCAGCACATGCTATTCGTTTTGCACCATTAGAACATTTACAAGATGCTATTGATGAACAAGAAATGCAAGCTTTTACGGATGATGTACAACGTTATAGTGATATTCTTCTTGCTACAATGACAGCACGTGCACGTCTTTCATCAAGTGTAGCTAAATATGAAAATCTTATTACAATTCCTATGTCTCATTGGGCTGGTATAGGAGCAGTTCGTTATATTCCAACTCGTGAAAATTCAATTGAAAAATCTGATATGTCATCAAATGAAATTAATACAATTCAAGCTGAATTAGCAAGAAAATTACAAACAAATGATTCGGCATTTTCATTAGGTGGTGGAACAAATGAACATGATTCGATGTTTTATTTACGTTTAGGAATGATTAGAAAACGTGATGATCTTGATGTATTATTACAAAAAATTGCTGATGGTGGTAAAGAAACTGAAACGGCATTAAAATATGTTGAAGATATGGCAGAAAAAATTAAAATAGGAATAGACAAAGTTCAAAAAGATTTACAAAATGAAAATCAACAAATACTTGCACAAGAAGGTCTTTTGAGACAATTACCAGTTATATCAAGTAAAATTAAATAATTTATTTTCCATCGATCTTTTTCTTTTCTTATTTTAGATATTATGTCATGGTGGAGTCCATCTCCAACAACATCACCATTAGCTACAAAAGGTCGATCATTTGATTTAAATTCTGGTCGTGTAGAATCTACTGAAGACACTTATGCTTATCGAATGCAAGTTCAGAAACAATCACCTCATGCACCTACGCATAATGATGATGACGATGATGATCAAAAAATTATAACTTCAACAAATTCTGATACAATTTTAAATTCTACTGATAGCAAACTTGAACAAAAGGATAATCAATAAATCTGTGATAAATAGAAAGCATAAATAACATTATAATCAATTGGCTTTTAGTATCAATTATATTTTATCAAAGATAATGTCCATCTTATGTTTTTTTCTCTATGTGCTTGAGTGCGTTTTTATGTTGAATAATTCATTCGTTTCTTTTTTTTCTTCTTCTTCTTCTTCTTTAATTGGTTATGCAGCAATTTAAACATTCACTTTCTTTCTATTATTGTCTATGTTTAGTTCTTTAATATAATAATATTAATAATAATAAATAATTTACTTTTATTAAATTTTTAAGAGTCTACCCTAAAATTTATTATAGTTAATTGATTGCATAACACTATAAATTTTTATTTTATTGAAAGAAAATAGTTTCCTATGATAACTTCAATTAAGCTTTAAAAAAAAGAGAACTATTTATTGATAGAATATCGTTTTTTTTTATGCTTTATAATTTTATTTGAGATGATAATATATCATATTCTATACAGGAAATTAATTATTAAAATGTATAGTACTTCAACAAGGTCTAGTGAAATATAAGAATAGCAGATGATTTAAGGCCAATATATGTGTTAGAATTTTTATTTGATTTTCCAATTCATCAATACAATTGTCTTTTATTTTTTCATATAATAAGATTATACAAAATTATTATTATTATTTTCGATATGATCAAAATATTCTCACTGATACTGGTATCTTGCATTGATAGAATGGGGCAATATATGATCTTATATTATAAAAGCATTTGGTTTTTTATGCCGAAGGACGACTGAATAATTAGACTGTTATTATTAATCTTCAATAAGCTAATACAATTGTTAATAATAGAAATAGATTATTAAATTCATATACAAATCTCACATACATATATAGCCATATGTCAATAGTTTGCTTAAATCATATATATATATGGTATTGAATTCCCTAAAGACTTTTCTAACAAGGCATTAAGATTCTTTTTTTTCTCTATAATAATTCAATGATTATTTTAGTAATAGCAAAAACTTACGAGTGTAAAATAGAAAAGTACTCAGTTTGATATAATTGATTTTGGTGAGAAAAAAAAAGAAGTTTTTTGCACTAGTTTTTATTGTGATTGTCGCTTGCACTGTTACTCGTAAATGTTTTTTCTCCTCTGGACTAATATTGATTGAGAATATTACTGAACGCCTATTGATTTCCGTTCAATTCAACAGAAATCATTAGAAACGGAACAAACGATTAATTTTGCCTTCTAGATGAAATGATCACAAGTGTATAGCAGGTATGAAAGAAAGATTTCTTTTCTCGGTTTTTTTATTCACGCTTAATGACGATTTATTACATAGACGAGACACATGATATATTGATCGAGGCCACGTATAATATTCATTGAGTTTATCGACCATAGCTTCATACATATTTTATTTCAAGCTCATAACGCACCTTCTCAACATATATCATATAATCTCCATTTCGTGACTTGTCATCAAAGTACTTCTTTCAATTATCCGTTGGTGCAATAACAAGTACTTAGACTTATATGAGGAACATTTTTTTTTCTTTTGTTTTTATAGTTCATTTTGATTATTATATGTATATCTGTATATCATAATAAAAATACATATTACCTTGATATATGGAGGAGTTGTGTCATTTTTTATTTGAATTAGTGTCATTGATTTGGTATGTTCATCTTGTGAATGCTTGTCATTTTTTGTTCTACTCAACATCGTCATGCTTTTAATTAAAACAAAGGAAACTAATGTCACAAACTGTCGAGTGATTTTTAGACAGATATTCAATTAATTATTAAAAACAAAGAAAGCTATAAATAAAATATTTAATCATTAGTTAATTTTAAAATCATACAAAACTATTCAAGATTTATCTTTCTTCGTTCGTTCTTTATTCATTACAGAACCGAGAGAGAGAAAAAAAATCAATTTATCTTATAAATTGCTTTCTTTTTATGGAAAATAGACATCCATTTTGCACTTTAAGAAACATCAACTTAAAAGAACTTTTATATATATATGCTTTTTCACTAAATGATAGAGATGATGTTATCTATATTCTCATTTCTAAGAGAATCTTTCTTTATTCTTATTCCTTTTATATTCATGTGTCCTTACTTCAATAGGTTTGTTCAAGCACTGCTTGTATATTTATGTTCTTTTCATCCCCCATTTTATCTTTTCAAACATAAGTATTGATTGTTTGCATTAAGATCGACTAAATATTTACAAGTTACGAGCAGAAAATCAACCAACAAGTATGCAAGCAAAACAGTTTATATGACTAAGATGAAAATATCTATCGTTTTCTTTTTATTTTATTTTTTCTTCTTATGCCCTCGAGGTAAAATAAAGATCTCGGTGTGAGAGAGTTGACAATGACACATTTATTTATAAGAATAATATTGAAAATCTAAGATGTTCGATGAATATTTCAGTGAATTATTAATATCTGGTGAAGAGAGTATGCATCAAGAGTGGTAACACGGTAACCAAAAGAACGATAAAGAAAAACAAGGAAGACATATTCTGGTGACAGAAAAGATAGGATGAGAAAGGAAGACAGATCATCATTCTCATCATCATCATCATCACCATCTACACATTATCATTATCAGAAGAAGAAGAAGAAAAAAAGATCTTTTCTTCTTGCTACATGACTCGTGACACACGCGAAGGGAAAAAAGTAGAGAGGAAAAAGGAGGAGAGGGAGAGAGAGGGAATAATGTGGAAATGAACAAAAATGAAAATAAAAAATAACAAATCTGCTACGTTGTGCGTAATACATCGTTGCGGCTCGTCTGTTCTTTCTTTCTTCTTCATTTTCTTTTTTTTCACTCAGTTTTTTTTCTATCAGCATCTAGTTTTCTTTGACTGTTACACATAAAAGTAACATAAATAGATATATATATATATATATATATATAAATTTGTAAAGATATGCGTCAGATGGATAATAAAAATCAATGATATGGATGAATGATTCATCACCGGGCTGACACTTAGTCAGTCTCAAATTGTCTCGTAATGTGCCATGCGTCTCATACTATTACAATTACTTCTTCTCATCTGGATTCACAATCATATCTTTTGTTTTGGTTTACAAAGACTTACTTCAACAATAGCAACAACAACAACACTGAAATCAAAATCAACAAAAACGGACGGAATTGATTTGCAAGATGGTCATCCAAATCATCGATTGTGGCAAAAAATGATTGATACAGAACGTGCATCGTCTAGTGATTGGTATGTTTAATGTTTAAATTTATTTTTTATAAGTTATTTTCTTATTTCTTACTGCTATTTTTCTACGATGAGCTTTATAGTTTAATTAAACTTATATATGTATATATATATATAGAAAAAAAAATGATGAATGGCAGGTGCATGAAAATTAATGGTATTAGCGTTGTTGTTGTTCTTGTTGTTGATGACGATGATGTTATCGTGAATAGCATTTAAATCTTGTGACAAGAAACATGTTGTTAAACAGAGACAGAAGAACAATAGAAAAGCTAACGAAGAATGATAAAAATATAAATCTGCATTTCCTTGTACTTCATTAAAGTAATACGTAATTTTACTATGTCGAGTTACTTGACCTTCTATGTTACCATTATTAAGATATAAATCTATGAATATTTCTATCTTATTCTATGGGTTAAAATGTAGACGACTGATCTTATCAGTTGTTAGAGATACCGAAAGTCATAAATCATATCTGAGACAAGAATAGTACGAATCAGACTAATAATCATAATATATCAAAAACAAGTAGAAAAAACGAAGGTTTCATGTATATATATATATATAGAAACATCACTAGCAACTTGTGACGCATGCGATCCGGATGCTCAATGTCGCTGCATACATTACTTACTAATTTTCTTACCTTGATTCATCTAAGATAACTATTACAATAGAGAGATAGTAAGAACAAAAAAGTTACTTAACATCAAATATTACAGCGACAATCCATCCTTCCTCGGTATACAATGCAGCAATTAAATAAAAAAGACCTGTTCTAGTTGTTAACCAAATATGTAATTGTATATCGAGTTGTTTTCATCAATTTCACATAAAAATCTATCAGTATAATACTTACAGTTCGTCGAAGCAATGTTATATTCTTGTTCAATGTATTCACAAAAGCGTTATCAGATTGCATTAATTTCTCCTCTCTTTCCGTTCTTGTGAAAGCCTATCAGAATTATATATCTTGTTTTTAAGTTGCGCTTTTTTTTCTTTCTTTTTACTATTCAATCACGAAACTATGAACGGATACATATATATGTGTAGTAAATTCAATGAGAAATTCGTCATATTCATAGATATCGCTGACATTCATCTATTCTGTTGCATTATGATTGAATCAATTACGGCTCTTTAATATGTGTGTATACACATTCTTATGCTAATCAGTATAAGAACCAAGTTTTTCAGCAATCGTGATAAAATACATAAGCATATGATATATATTAACAAGCAAGCTTTGATAAAAAGAAAAAAGAAAAACAAGAAGATGGCACGCAATCGATCTTGTCTGTTAATTAAAGAAATATTGAGGGCAAACAAACAAAAGGCCAAAATTAAATTAGATTATTATAGACACTAATAGAGAGACGAACAAGAAAATAGCAACTGCGAGAATTGTTACTCGTGTTACTAATCTATTCAAGTTAATATTAATAATAACAAGAGCATCAGTTCATGTTTGACACGATATAAGAAATAAATATTTGTATGTCTTTCATACATAATTCTTGTAATCATGAGAGAATATACATGCAAATAGATTTGCCTTGCGGACTAAGGAAATTTCTAAAGATGTTGATGATCTTATTTGTGAGTCTCTCAATCTTTACGGATGAATCTTGCATTCACTCACGCCTTTCTCGTCGGCAATTGTCGTCCTTGTATTCATTAAAATGAGTCTATATCGAATTCATAGTCCGTTATCTTCTTTCTATATTTAAGTGAAAGTGACATTGATCCCAATCTTATGAAAGCAAAGAATATAAAAGTGAATATTGTAAGTGACTGTCGAGAGAGAGAAATGCAATCGTTTATTATAGGTTTTGCTTGCTATGAATTGAGTAGTAGTGGTGTAAATTGATTTTGAGCATGACAAGCGAGTACAACGATAGAGAAAGTTGAATAACTAGAAAGATAGAGAGTGAGAGTAAAAGAAGAAATACAAAAAATAAAAGAAGAAGAAGAAGAAGAAGGAGGAGGAGGAGGGGAAGGAGAAGACGAAGAATAAAGAAGGACAGGAGCAAGGCCCCGATCGACTAGGAAAATCTAAAAATAACTGCATCGAGTATATGATTCTATGAACAACTGCAAGGCAAAAATTGCTACAGAAGAGGCACGGTAAATAAGAAAAGAATCGAGAGAAAATAGAGAAAAATAATGTAAAGAAAAGACGTTGTTGACAATGGAACAACTGAAATAGTAGAGTGATTATTATCTAGCTCAGTATAAGCTTTTGTATTGGCAATGTTCATCAGCCTCATCCATGATTCGATCCAATATTATAATCGTGCTTATTCTTGACGCACTTTTCTTTCAATATCCGTTGTTTTGTAAAGAAGAGTCAACAAATAAGAACAATTTGATCACTAATGATCCCATCGGGTGGGTTTTTGATTGCTTTCTTTTCTTAATTGCATTCACTTTAGATTTCTTCAAGAGTAAAATTTCCTTTTTTTCTCTTTCATTTCAACGTTTTCTTTGTAATTTAATCTAGCATCGACATCGGTTGATCGAAGAACAACAGTAAATAAGATAAGATAGACAAGATAGATGTTTAGAAAGAAAATTGTTTGAAAGAGAAAGCTATGTTTTTTAATGGATTTCAAGGGTATAAAGCAGAAACATTTAAAAGCAACTAATGAACCACTATATAAGTATTAGTGCTTGAAACGTGTCTCATGCCATAGTCTTATAGGCTTTATTGGATGTTTTTCTTCTAAAAAAAACAACAATCTCTATGATGACGAACAAAATTAGTCCTTGACCATTATAAAGCAATCTGATCCGAGAAAGATTTATCGTTGCACTTTATTAAAAAAACACCTCGCAATGGGAGACCATTTGCTATAGTCGTTTCTATTATATAAATTATTATAATGGCATTTTTCAGCTTGATAGCAAATGTCTAATGTCACATATGGACATTTACTTTACATCGCATAGTTTCAGATAACATAAGGAAATGAAATACATTCTTTTGTCTATGTTTTCATCTAAATGGATGTAAACATCCATTGACAAGAGCAAATTGAAATTATGTGTTATATCATTAAGTACGCCATGGATAATATCTGCATAATGTCTTCTTATACGATTTTACTAATGATCGTATAGTTAATTTATAAATGGAGAAAAAATAGAAAGAAACAAAGGTGAAGAGGCAATAGAGGAAGTATATGGGGGTAGCACGTCCAAGATTGCTACCACATTGATTGCTCTTGTAATAAAAAGAGTTTTAGAACCCTGGTTATTTTATGAATAAGAGAGAGAGAGAGTGTCTGTGTGTGTGGATTGACAAGTAGTCAATAAACCAATAGCGTATACTAAGCTTCCTGTTGACAGACTTGATTGAAATAACGGAAATACATTGAACTAAACCTGTACTCAATATAACATATAAAGCCTATATATAACTTTTATATTTTTCTGTTAATCTATCTGATTATTAATATATTGACAGTAATGTAATGTAATATTTAATCTAATAATTCTTAGATATGATAATAGTTAGATGTTCATTTTGAGATGTTTGTTAATAACTAATATGAATTAACAGAGTTTGATATTCATTATATTTATTGGACAATAAAAAAAAATACAGAGGACGGCGGTAGATTTCAGAAAACTAGTTTATTTTTTGAATTGAAATAATAAACTATTTTTGATCACATTTGACATTAAGAGTTGGCTTGTTGTTCAATTATGATCTTATAAACTTGTTTGAGAAAAAGACACCAAAAAAAACCGATCTTTTTTGCATTAATATTTCCGTTCGATAGCAAGACAAGTCATCTTTTTTCTGTCGGTTTCTTCTCTTCTCTGTATTTCTCCTTTATGCTCTCTTTATCTCTTCTTCTTCTTCTTCTTCTTCTTCTCTCTATCTTTATCTCTGTCATTATCTCTCTATCTCTTGTTTTCATTTCTTGCCGATTTTATATGCCCGTCATTATTATTGTCGCCAATCTCTGCATCTGTGCGTGTCTTTTACTAAGCATATACATGCATACATCTCCGTTACTAAGTGTCAGTCAACCAGTCATATAAAACTTTATTCAATATACATAAGAATCCAGTTATAACATATTATTATATTGATTAGTAGACCAAAACAGCTTGCATATTAAATAAATTTTTCACATTGACATACGTGTGTTAAGTATTTATCTACCCTTTTTTTCCAACGAAATGTCACTATTATCCGTATCAATACACTGTCGTCGCTGTTCTCATCAATATACTGTCAACAGCCACCGCTACTGATTATCTTTGAAGCAACGTATGTGTGTGTTATATTCTCATGGTTGGTTAAAACTTATTCTTGGCCTTTTCTATATCCTTTTCCTATATATTAATCGATGCTATCTATCGTTGTTGAAAGAAACACTACGATAAATCTGAATTGCCTATTTTGTTTCGTGATTATCAAAACACTATGCGTCTACGTATTGATTTACATGTTTTAACAACAATCTTCACACTTATTTCTAGTACAAACTTACAACGTAGTGATGCATCTATAAAAACCGTTGAAGAATTTCTGGATACTCTTATCAATTCAAGCCGTTATGATAGACGTATTCGGCCATTTTTTGATCAACGCAGTTAGTAGATTTTATTCATTTTTCTTTATTAGTATTATTATTGTTATTATTTTCTATTATAGAAGCGTGCAATGTGACAATGACGATTCATATTAATACGATTTCAGCTATCAATGAAGTTAATATGGTACGACATACTCATTAAGAAAAAAAAAAGCGAAACTTGTTTATTCAAATGAATATTCATTACATATATATGTATTTGCTTTTT
>CAJNOI010000105.1:226181-293318 GCA_905250115.1 Adineta steineri
ATGAATGATCAATATAAACCAATACAATTTCGTTCACAAATTATTCTTCATAATAATCCTCAAACAGATGTACGTATTGACAAATTTAGTGTTGCTTTTCATTGTCCTGATGATCCGTCAACGAATACTATATCAAGACATCATCGTTCAACACCAGCTACACGTAGTCAATCATTACATGCATCCAAATCTTCTTTACCACAACGGCATCAACTAAAAGATAACGATTCAAGGAGAAAACTTCAACATTCATCGTCTTCATCATCTCTACGATCTCAAGCATTATTACATCAATGGATTGATGATATTTGTGCTAACACACAATTAATGTCTAATGATGATATTGTTTTTTTTATTAAAAATGGAGAATTTTTTGCTAGAATTTAATAATAATAATTATTCTTTTTCTTTGCATTTCTTATACATGAAGATAAATAATCAAAAAAAAAAAGTATATAATTTTTTATTACTTGTATACAATAGCTCTTATAATTTTTTTCATGTGAAAGTCATTACTGATAGACATAATGATGAAAAGAAAATGTTTATCGGTAGTTGATTAGATAAGTTATACGATACATTATATTATTGACATAAGAAATCAAGTTGATGAAGAAAACCTTGCTATTGATTTGTTAATACACACATGTATATCAGTAAAAGAATAAATGTTTACAAATCCTAGATAACTACCTATAAATATTTAAATTTAGTTACCAATACGATTTATTATTTTTGGTTCTCTTGAGTATATGATCTATTTTATTAAAATACATGAATTGATTTGAATTTAACAGGAAAGGAACTCTAGGTAAGATTACGGAAAGAAATTTGTTCTATAATAACTTTAAATATCTGGAGGGAAATATGAATTGATTAGTTGTTGTAAGCCAAAAAATGCTTTTTTCTTCTATGGCTTTCTTCTTGTTAAAAACGCATTTCTAGCTCTATAACTAATGTTTTTGAGCATATATTAATGATTATTATTCTAACATAAAGAATTGTCAAATGAATTCCTTCATGTCTAGGTCTTGGTTAAAATGAGAATAACTACTAGTAGATCATTTATTTCTCATGATATAGAATTAAAGAAAAAATATACATGCATTACTTATTAATAAAATTCAAAAATGAAATGAAAGTAGATAGATTATCATTCTATTTATTTAATCTATCCATGCAATTAATTTTCAAAAGAATAATCTATTCATTGATTTATTAAAATTAATTTACAAATCGATTCATTTGTAAAATAAACAACAAAATATTTATACAGAATCGCATATATGAAAATACTTATCAAGATAACAAGCAATAAAAATAATAATTAAAATATTTTCCATGATTATCACAAGAACAGTTTTTATTAATTGACAATTTGGAAGACAAAAACAAATAATAATAATAATCATAATTGAAGAAATTAATTACAATCGAACAGTAATAACATCAGGAGATGATGGACGATCATCTAATACGATATTTGTTGAACGTACGACTTTAGGTGCAGTCGATATATTCGAACGATTTGGTTTATTATTAGATGTTGGATTCATATGTTCTAATCTAATACTTTCTTCAGCTTCATTTTTCCGTGAATTATAACTATTTGTAGTAGTAGTGGTAGTAGTAGTTGTTCGTTCATCACTAGTTATTTGTTTATTCATATCTGTATTTTGTGCACGAATTTGTCCGAGAATTGAATTATATAAATGTTGCCATCGTTCATTTTCTTTCGGTTGTTCTGAATCAATATCATTGGAACTGGCGGTTGTTAAACGTAAAGAAGGTTTTTTTAATACACGTTCACCATTCGTAGATTCATTACGATAATAACCTTTTGTTGTTACAGTTGTTGGGTTATTATTAAATTTAACACGAGGAGGAGTAATATCATCATCATATTCATCATCACTATATCCTGATGATTTTTTTCGTTCAATCATTTTTGAAATATAAACATTAAGTGGTGCTTTACGACTATTAGTTTCTTCCGGTACATTGCTTAATTTTCTATGTGTTGTTTGTTTCGTTATTTTTCGAGATTTTTTTCCAAATTGATTGAATTTTCCTGAATCTTGAATAGTCGATTCATCTGGTTGTACATCCGATATAAGACCTGATTTCATATACCAATCAATAAATTCATCTTTTGTTATATGATCATCATCATTTCCATTTAATTCATTGAATGCATCATCGATACGTTTCTGTAAATTTGTTTCTTTAGCATGTCCTGATTGATTTTTATTTTGATGACGATTATCTTGACTATTTTTATTATTGGAATTTGTTACATCAGTAAGTGTCTGTAACATTTTACCAATTTCATCTCTAGTAATTTTTCCATCATTATCTAAATCGAATACATGAAATAATGTTTCAATAAGACGTAAACGATTAAAAACTGATGCAGCTGATAAAGCCATAACAAACTCTCTAAATAAATTATGAAAATTATTTGATTTCATTTCAAATATATCTATATATATATATGTAGAATCAATCTAGTACGTAAAGGAGAAAAAAAAGCAATTTCTATAATCTGCTTATCTTGAAAATTATGGTGAATGAGAAATAGTCGTTATTTCTCTTTGATTTTATTAGTGTTAAAAATGAACAAGAACTATCTTATGATGTTAATAAACTTCGTTTATCATCATTGTTATTGTTAAGTGTTACAACTTCAGATATTTTTCAATAGTATTATTCGATTAAATTTATAATAAAAATAAAAATATTAATATTATCAATCGTCAATTTTTTTTCTATAAGTCTTTAAAATCCTTCTTCCTGTTTTTTTCCGCATGCTTAGAAATCCCTATTCATGCCTTTTATATTTAAATCAATAAGAAATTAATGATAGTTTAGTCGAATATTGAACTCAATCACCTACATTACATTTTTTTATGTAGAATCATATACATAGGGCATTCTATTCTCAAAGGGATTTTTATAATTCAAAAGATTTCATTTCATAAAACTTTTTTTTTGTATTTAAACTATAAGAAGAATAAATCTTAATTTCGATATTCTTACCTAAAATCGATAAATTGGTTTTTATCTTGGTCATAAACATTAAACATATGTTTGATATAATCAGCTGTTTTTTGTGTAGGCTTGCCCATTATTTTCGCATATTCTTGTTCGAATTGTTTTAATGTTAGTTTACCATCTGGACAATCTTTGTAGAAATTTCTATATTCGAAAAAATTGTCAAATAATCCTATAAATAAAGATCAAATATTTACGTATGCCAAATGAGTAATTCTTCTTTTGTAAATCCAGTATCTTGACAAAGTTCTCTAATCATATCTGCACTCAACGGTTCAATATTAATTGAGTTACGTTTTGATGATCTTGGACCCATTATTTATATGCAAAATAAGTATAATAATAAATAAAAAAAACAATAGCAATTTTTTTATCTAAAACAATGCGTTTTCATCTTAAAAAAGTACATTTGTTTTATTTTGAATGTTGACTACTGTCGTTAAATGTTTTACGAATTATTTAACAGAAAAGAAGAAAAAGAAGAAGTAAGTAACAAAAAAAAAGCTACGTAAAAGAAAAATGACGATTACTAAAATGTGCAATGGTTACGCGTATAGATTGCAATGACAACACAACAACATGCACATGTGTGTATGTGTATGTGTGTGTGCGACGTATATCGCGCAAAACAAGAGAATGAGAATAGAGAGAACGAGAAGTCGACAAAGAACAGTGACACAAAAAAAGAAATTTTTGTGTACTATAGAATAGGATAAAAGTTAAACCTCTTGGTAATTACATCTTAGCAATATATATATATGCATACATATTTCATCGTACAGATGTTGTATATGCATCTGAAACGAATGAAGTAAAGTGCATTATTCTATCAAAATTCAATTTTGCTTGAAGAAAGAAGAATAGTAGAGAATATTCTTTGTGAAGTGATTTGTCATATTTACTTTTATTGCAGTCATGATAAACTTCGTGCTTCATTTTGAAAAATCATATCTTTGATTATTTTAATATTGTCATAAAATATTACCGATATAGGTAAGAAAAAGAATGAGTAATTTCCTTTGCATATTTCAGCTGCTATGTATATGATACGTACTGCCGTTGATAATTAGTCGTATTAGAATACTTACGATGATTAATAGGTTTTTTTTTCTATGCTTTGATTCATTAAAAAAATGACCATTGTTAATTTTTTTCACCGTTAAGTAGGTGCTTCGTTATCGACATGTCAGAAACAAAGTGTTGATTTGTTTCCTGTCATGTTCGTTTTTTTAATAGAGTAAATCAAATAGAATAGAAAGACGATGAATGTAAATACTCCTAAGAAAACATATATATATATATATATATAAGAATAGTAAAGAATAAGAAAACTAAGAATAACATCTGCAGATATATTTTTATCAAGATTTGCTTATTCCTGTCGCCGTCTTCTTCTTCTTCTTCTTCGTCTCCTCATAATAAATATCCGTTTTTTTCTAATAAATGAAGTATGATTCGTATTTTTTTTATATAACATCAATGATTGCTTTTATGATAGGTACTTATATAGGCAATGAAAAAATAAAAACTATCCCTTGATCGTAGTTTTTGACCCACATCCTTATTGATATGAGTGTACTGATAGATCCTCAGTAAATATAAAGAAAGAGACCGACAGATAGAAAGCTGTAAAGAACAAAGAAACTAATAATTAACTCATAGACAGGACTGGATTAAAAGAAAAAAATGAAAAGAAAACATGAAGTTAATACAACATAACCTTGAGTATTTGTACTTAGACATGTAAAAGCTTGATTAGAATTTATTTCTATACAATAGTATTCAACAAAAATAATATACGGGGAAAAAAAGACAAACATTTACGCCTACCGGTAATTTCTTTTCATCGTCATTGTTGCATAGAAGGTGTATATGATGCATACTAAATTTATGGTTGTCATTTAAAAAAAAGAAGCTGTCATTATTATTATTCTGACCTGGAATGGTTACATGTATTGACACGAATATAATTGATGATTGAATATTGACAGCTTAATGAAGACTTTTTTTTGTAGCCTCTAAGTATATTCTCAATCAGTTTCCCCATTTTTCTACCCTCAATCAATCTTGATTTTAACAACAAATTGTTTATTTACATATTTTTATAGTATATACGTTAATGGTAATATTCTCATCTGTTGTGAGCATTGCTTTAGGCAAAAAAAACTATTCAGAAATATTCAAAACAGCAAGTAAAAAAAGAATAGATTACTTTTATCTTTTATTATTTTCTGTCGCTAAGATATGCATCATTTTGAAATACAATGCTTGTGCTACGAATATCTTTACGATTTCTATCAGAGCATCATAGATTGTCAACAAACGATAACAATCAATCAAGCATACAAATTTAATCTATATTTATATGCATTAGATTAAATAATTATTAAGAACGCTGAAAATAATGTTTCCGTCGTTATTTACTCAACTTCATTAAAAATGCATTTATATATATATATAAACAAACACATTCTGTCGCGTACTTCTATGACAATAACAAGAATTTTTAATTTCTTCCTATTGGTATTCTTCTTCAGCTAGTAAGAATTGCATTGATTATATGACAGTAAATAGAATTAAGAAGTATGAATAACTAATATTTTGTATTGATATTTAATGAATTTGAACGTATAGATTGTATAGACTACGTCATCAATACTACTGATGTCAGCAATAACACTATCATTTTACTGATTAAATATGGCGAGTCTGTCTCTCCATTTTTTGAGTCAATATTGAATCGAAATTCCTTAAGCATACTTATCAAATTCTATTCTATATCTCTATCAACTATTATGACGTTGAATAATATTGTATACTTAAAGATTTATTGAATTTTATTCACCATTTCGTTATCTCATACGTCGATATAAATCAAAAATTGACATGTTTACCATTTTTTGTCAGTACATTCTTACTATCTGATATGCAAGATAAATGACATTCATGACAGATTCCTTTAAGCAGTGCAAAACAAATTTAAACATACGTGTTTCACATCGTATAAGAGATTTTAAAGGAACTTCAATTATTCTTTCTGAAGTCACCTATTATGCCAAGTACATTACTTTCTGTTTAATCTATTTTTAACACTTATACTCAATTATTTATGTTAGTATATGGAAAAATAATATAAAACAAAACAACTATTTCTTAAAACTATGATTATTGAACAACCTAAACTGTTGAATTTCTTCTGAGAATAAAATTTTCTCGTCAAAGAATAAAAATTAATACTAAGTTTTACTGTCCTAAAATACTTTTTGTTAATCACGTTTTAACGATTGAATAACCTTTAAAAATGAATGTACATCGACATTCATTAATCTAAGAACGTGCATGACTTATAAACAACATATTTTTTCTTACCTTAAAAGTTTTTACTCCCTTCTTCCTGCCATTTACACTAATCTTATGCACATACAAACCTTGCTTGACATGTGTTAGATTTTTATCGCTTCAACAGAACTACGTAAATTAACATTAGCAATTACGCACCATAGGACATAACGTGTATGATTCAGCATTGATCTCAATAATTTATCAAATACAAGAAAGGACTATCTTTGCAAGATTTTGATGAATTTTTGTATATTTTTTCTTATTTATGCATAAATGAGTGAGAAAGAAGACAAATTGATATGAATGATTTGTAATTAAATAATACCTGACATAACAAACTTCTGATGAGATTCATAATCAGTATTTAAATACAAATGAATAATACTTATCAAACTTCGTAACGTGATGAAAAATCAACAAATTACAGTTAAACTACGTGATACATTCGTGAAAATTGAATTGAATCCTAGAATAGTTCAAAAGAAAAATAGTTTCAGTCCATGAAAGAATGTTAGAATTGCTTTTTTGGAATTATTGATTGTCTTGAACATTATAATCGGTAATACAAAAGTTACAGCACTATGATATTGTCAAAATTTATTAAGGAGATTTTTTAGACAGAGACAAATAAATACGAAAACAGATTTAAGGAGTATTAATACAAGAATAAATTTAAGGAACACAAATACGAAAACAGATTTAATGTGCATCAATACAAAAATAGATTTAAGAAGTATAACCCCTTCCATCCAATATATCTAGAAGTTGGCCCAGTTCGTAGCAATTATGAAACTCCATATTTGCAGCTAGTGCGCTTATTCCAGCTGCTACAAACATACCAATTTGCAATCGTGAAACCCCTGTAAAATACCCAGTTAGGCCAGCACCTACAGCAAATATAGCTTTTATAAATCCTTTAGATTGTAGATCGGTCGTGAGTTCCACAATTTCCTTTCGAATTTTAGAGGATTCGGTGCCAATAAACTTCAAGTAAGCATCTGGAGCAGGATCTGTCATATGAATGAAATAAAACTTCAGCTTCATCCGGTTTACTGAGTCCGTATCAGACAAAGACTCTTGAAACAGGCGAATTGATATACCAGCACCCAAACCCAACATGATATCTGGATATTTTTCAATATTTTGTAGTAAAAATTTAACCTTATGGATATCTAAGTGACCGTTCTTGTCGACAGAATAGATGAGACGACCAGCTTCAACAATGATCTTAACTGACTCTGTTATTTCAGCCATGAACAGTTCTTGATTCCTAGTGGAGTACTTATTTTTATCTAAACCATTTGCTAAGCATTCACTCGAGAAAACAATCCGCTGCTGGCATAACCACAATATACAACATGTCTAAAAACAAATAGTATTAAACTTTTTGAGAACAATATCTTGTTTACTTACGAAAAGTATATGACTAGGTTTCATAGTTATAAAATACCTAGATACGTATATGTGTGAATTGTCTATTTAACGACAGAAACAAGATAAGTCAGAAGAGAAGTGATAGTGAATGTAGAACGAATGTATAATAAGACGAACAAGAATAATCGAAAGATATGTTTGTACGTATATATATATATATAAATAGATATACACAAGAGAAAGGCTAAATATTATAATTTACAAATAAATGTGTGAGTCGTCGACTTGAACGGACGTCGGCTCTAGCATAAACGTCAGCTGCCTGTCGTCGGCTTCAGCAAAAATCGGCTGACGACTTACGTCTTTAGTTACACATAGTATTACTGCATGGAAAATACCGATATGTGATATGATTATATAAAATGGAATATTCCAAAGTAATAGTAACAAATATAACGTTTGCTCTCGTTTTTCATTTGTATTGGTTTATTTATTCATACAAAGCAGATAAAAACACACTGTTTGTTTGGATATTTTGTCTTTTCTCATTCATGTTGTACATGGAAAGGCAGCTATGTTTAGCTGTATGATCACATAATACAATCATGATAAACATATTCACTTGGTTATTACCCATACCTTTAACTTATCAATGTTTGACGAGTTTTATTTATAATGAAAAAAATTGTTGAAATTTTGTATAAAAATAAGAAGTAAATGAATATTCACAGTATCATTTGTCATTTTTTCAAATTTTCGTTATTTTGATTTCGATTATTGTTGTTTGATTTTGCATTGATTATTCTTGGATTGCTGCAGTTTCTTATTCAATATTCTTTGTTTGAAAACATCTAACTAACTAAGTTTTGCCAAAGAGGAGAAGGTCGATTATAAAAGAAGCGAGCAACGATTTCTGTCATTATACCTTGCCTATTATTTATCCAAAGAAATAACCATGATTTATAAAACCTATTTGATTTTAATGTATCGGATAGAATGTTTATAAAGTGATATATTTGTGAACATAGAAGCTATATATTGAGATTGATTTAAACGAGTTCTATTTTTTATTCACGTTTAGTCAGTTCATTCGATATAGACACACAACCTGCAGTTCCTCAGCATTATAATTACTCATTAAATAGATATTTGTCATAAATAAGCGGTATTAATAAAGTTTTCATTGTCATAAGTTATCTGAAATAGATTGTAAATTATTGAATACGTCACAGCATAAGAGTAAGATGACATTTTAAGTTTATTGTACTTTAACAAAAGCAAATTAAAGCGACGCTTTCCTGCTTTACTTTATCAGATAAACTAAAGTCAAGTGTATTAGTTTAGCTTTATTTGGTACACTAGAGATAAAAGAAAATGATTTTAAAACAAAAACAACTGGCAATCTGTGACTTGTAAATAGTAATACAAGAAGAACTTTAGGCATCTTTCATTTTGTGACATTCTTTTAGACAATCTTCTTTCAAAACTAATCTTCTTTAGTATAATTTCAAAAAAAAATACATGAAAATTTGATAAAAAATTATGAAAGTCGGATGCAATTCTATCATGTTTAAGTAGGTCAATGAAACTGACGAGTGACCAAAGAGTTGTTATTTACTTTTGATTCGCTAGAAAATATATTCGATGAATCAAAATCCGTGAGTTAGAACCAGAATTTTGTGCTCTTTCAGAATATGAGCTTAGGAATTTTCTTTGAATCAGTTTTGCAAGGTATGAGTGCGGCTCACATTGACATTCGTTCTCAAGATTTAACACTTCTATATTAAAATAAAAAATTCATTGAATCGATAAATTATTATCTCAATACAATCACATTTTGTGATTACTGTTCGATCTTACGAGAAAAATCTCCCTTTCATTTGCAATAGTTTATTAGAAATGTTACTAGTAGCAAACTGCAAGATAATTCACTATCGAACATTTTTAATTTTCTAATATTCTTATTTTTCAAAATATTTAAGTAATGCATGTTTCTTTTATTGGTTTAGTAAAACTATGTAATCTAACATTAAAACAATTATATATCATTATTTTTATTCAATAGAATTAATAACCATAATTTATCAAGTATCAAAAAAATCTTATTCATTTGTTAGTTTGATAATTTTTTTGGGTTATTTTCTACTATTGACAAATGTAAGTTTATAAAACCATAAAAGCATTTTAATGTATAAAAAGTAAAATAATCAAAATATTATAAAAAAATTAAAAAAATGAACACTTCATATCACCGGGTTTTGTATCAGAAATAAAAATTACAAAATATTGAAAAAAATACGAACATGGAATAAAATATATATATATATTTATTGAATTTTATTTGGAAAATGCATACCAATTATTTGTCGAATCTGAAATTTCTTCATTCCGTATGCGATTAATACACACAATACGTTTATTAGTCATTAATTCTTGACAATAATCATGAGCCTTTGACTCATTTTCTATATAATTATTTGATACAAGCCATTGACAAAAATCATTTCCATTGAATATTGTTCCGATAGTATCCAAAGAATTGCTCATACTAAAATATAAAATTAATAAATTATAATACTTAAAAATCTTTTTTTCTATTTACCTTTGTGTTGTTACTGAATGTCGAATAAAATCTGGTCGAATTTTATGTTCAAAATCAAGATGTTTACAAATTTGAACTGTTTTGTGATTATCTGGATAACATTTGATATTTATACCAATATAACGTAAGAATTTAATAATTCTATCAAAATAAATATTCAATTATATAAAAATTTCAAATTTCAAAAACATACTTTCGACGTATAGGTATTAATAATTCAGCATCAAGTGCAAACACAAGAAATGTTATAATACCCTAAAGATAAAAAAAACAATTTCACATAGAAACTAAAATTATATAAAACTTACTTGACCGTGTAATAAAGTCGTATCAAGAAATTGTAATTCATAATAAATACCATCACGATCTGTGACTACTATTGACCATAATAAAACTGATACACACTAAGAAATAAATAAAGAAAACTTAGTTTTTTTTAAATTAATCTAAGCAATTAGTTTACAATAAAAGCATTGGTACACAACAGGCCAACAAGTACTGCATGACGAAATAATTGTGTATCTGCTTCAAGTGGTGTTATATCTAGATAAACGTATTTTAATACAACAGAGTATATATTTAAATAATAAATTACTTGATGATGTTGAATTTATTGATAATTGTCTTTGAACATCTTCACTTTCTTCATCAATTAATGGTCGAATTTCATTTGAATTTAAATTTCCACTATCACTTTCATTTGCATCATGTTTTAATTGATATGTCCGACGTGCAATACGAAGAAGATTTGTTGAAATAGTTATAATACATATAGCAAGTAAAACAATAGCAGCACTGTATTGGACTGTGTCAATTTTTTTAAGTCTTGATTTTGAATCTTCATTTTTAGTCATAATTGTTGATTCTATATAGATTACACCAACTGTAAATATTGGTAGAAGCCAACCATATAAATGATATAACCACGAATATTGACGAGCACGTTCTTTTGAATAACAAATTGATATCATTAATGCAATTGAAATACTTGTTGCCCATGCACGTGTAAGAAAAGCTGTTAGAATATTACCTAAAATGAACAAAAATAGAGATCTTCATTCATTTATGTTTGAAAATGGGTATACGAAAGATGTCCTAGAACGTGTGAGTGAAGATTTGGAAACAAGACGAACTCTTTCAATCTCACATTCATCCGCATCTTTTAGGATTTCGTATTTCATTTACCTAATTCAACTATCGTTGCAGCTGTTGTTGATATTGGTAATTCTATATATTGAGTCCCTATTGTCCATATTGCTTGTATCATTTGAACGCCAACAAAAATAAATGTATATTTATGAACAAATGATATTTTTAATAAACGACGTCGTAAACAAAATCCAATAAGAACAATAATCGTACAAAGTAATGACATAACACTAACATCATATGATGTTTTAACTAAAAATGCGTCATAGGATTGTGCTTTTATCAAATCTAATGTTTTTAAATTAATCATTTTAGCTGAAACAAGCATTATGGGTCCTGCAAGTAAAGTTGAAACAACAAGAGCAGTTGAAGCAATAGCTTGTAAAGCTAAATTTGATTCTGGTACATAAAATAGAACTGATGGTGCTGTTGGTGCTGTTCCATATAGAAAACCAAAATTTGAATAATCAATTGTATTATTTAAACTTCCATTAATTGGTTTTAAAAGAAAAAAAATTGCTTGACGTAATATTAATGGAAATAAAATTAATTTAACCATACTAAGTATAACTACAGTTATAACAAGATGTGAATGAAGACGAGATAATTTTCCAACCATAGTTAAACCAAGATAAAATAATGCTGTTGCACTAAATGATTGTGCTACTGGTGTTAATATAAAATCGAGTGTATTTGGTAGTTTTTCATTGAATATACGATTAAATATAACACCAAGTAATGTACATATAACAATTGGATTACGACTTATATTATAAAATATGACTTTAATCAATTGATAAGGATGTTTTCCACGGTGTTTATCTCGTTGTTCAAAACGTTTTTGTATTTCAATTAAAATAATACCAATTGGATTAAGTATAACTAATGATATAGGTGCTATTAAATAAATATATCGTTCATAATCTGGATGGGATTGTTTATAAACAGCATTAATAATTGGTAAAATTAATGCAAAATCATTACTTTGTGATGTCATTATTGCATATAAACCTATACTTGCAAAATTTCTTGGACGTTCAGCTATACAAGTTAAAATTGCTGTACATATAAAAACAATTGTTTTAGCAATAAATACAGATGCAAGAAATGCCCATGATAGACTTTGAAATTGCACATTAACGAGATTTTTAAATATTACAGCTGGTAGAGCGAAATTACTTATATAACGTGAAAGACCAATTGATTGAGTATTTGTTAATAAATTCATTCCTCCAGCGATATAACCAACAGCAATTATGAAAAAGCATTGAATCAGAGCTGGATACAGCTCTTCATCAATAGCCATATTAGTACTACTAGTATCATTCATCATCTACAATAAACAAATAGAAGATATAGATAGTGAAAAAAATTTATTTGAAAACTTATATAAAAATAACGTGATGATTTATAATAATAATAGCAAAAAACGAATAGTTTAAATAATGGAATAATGACAAATTTCATATTACGTCTAATACAAAAACGATTTTTATTCAAATTGACATCACACATATTTGTATATTCTTTCCTAGATTTTTGTTGAAATATCACTGGTGTTTTTTTATACATGATGCATTTCTTCATATACGAAAAGCTTAAAACTACAATGGATAATTTATTCATATGAACATTCAAGTTTAAATATATTGCAAAAGGATTTCTCGTAATAAAATACTACTTTTTCATTAGTTTTCAATCTGTGATACTTCACCATCTATACTCCAATACATCACAGTTGCAAAATGCAAGTTTATGCTAAAAGCATATATTTAATCTTTCATATCTCTGATAACAGAATTGTTTAGATAAACATTTATTTAGAAGAAATTTACAAAAAAATTACTAACATTATATATGAATAATTTCTACTAGTATAATAATATCTGTATTAATATTTTATATAAACAAGATTATTAACAAAAAAAAACAGATCATTAATAAAGAAAACTTGTGAGATTTTTGAATTGAGCCAATAATTATCAGACTTTGTCATTACATACGACCATACATATTTTTAACTAATAGCCGCTTTAGTTATCATTTCATAAGCTGATGTTTGATTATTTGTCAAATGAATAGTATTTCCATCATCATTGGTTAATGCTAATAGAATTTAATTGATTTTTATTTCATAAAAATAAAAAGTTTTATTTTACTTACCATCCATGTCATCAACATTTGAGATAACTGGTGAGAAAAGTATCAAAACAGCAAAGACATATATATTTAACATACCATAAATTCCTAGAAATGAAATAAAGATAGATAAATTTTTTCGATAAACACCTTTTTACCTGTTATAAATGCTCCTGAATAATGAATTTTAGGACGTTTTTCTGTATCCCAAACCCATTCTGTTTCATAAATTTGACTTAAACAATACCAGACAATTGTAAGTATAGCACATAGAAGTGTAGATAATAATAAAAATTGAAATCGATAGAATGCTCCCTTTATATAAATAGAAATAAAAATCCAAATATTATATAATTAGATTTTGTTTTTATTCATCAAACCTGATACATTAAACGTCGAATACGACGCATAGCTGCTAGTTCACCTTGTTTACTTCGAATATTCCAAAAAACTCGTATAACAAGTACAAGAAGACAAAGAATATAGACAAAACTCGATAAACCAGCAAGTACAAGAAATGTTAAACTAGCATTACGACCAGCTGCTGTGGACCAAATTGAATGAAATGGATTCCAAAGTTGAAATCCTCTAAATATAAAAATTAATAAAAATAAAATATTTCAATTTTTGTTTTACCTTTGACACAGTGCAAATATAAGTAAAATACTTGAAGCAAACCAAAGTAAACCAAGATATTTTCCATATGACCAAAAACTATAATTTATATTTTTATCCTAATATAAATATAATATAATCATACTAAAATCATTTTTAAAATAATTATCTTACAACACTATGTTCACCAGCAAAAAATAACCAGAATGTTAATAGAACTGTTAAGAAAAATCCTTGACGAATTTCACTATAGATTTGAAAACCATTGAAAGGCATAATAAGCGTCAACCATTCTACAGGTGCTAAAAATAAATGAAATTTTTCTATTATATAAAGATTGTGTAAATATGATATAGAACATACCATTGAGTATACATGCTGAGAGACCAAGTAAGAATAATAATCTAAATGAAATATTAAGAATATCATAATAGGTTCTTTAAAAAGTAAGGAAGTAGAAAATAATTTTATATTTTATCGAGTCATATAATAAAGAATATGTTAATCAGTAAGTTGGATTTTTGTACTTATCACAAATAGAATGGATATAGCCAATTCACTGATATGTGTTTAATAGAGATTCTATTATCAATTAAATAAACATAACACTTTCAAAACTTTCGTCTTTCTGTAGAAAAGATGATATCAGAAGAAATTTCGTTAGCACTTTACATTACTATATATCAGTATGACAAGATAAAATCGACCCTGACTCAAATTGCAGACTACTTGACCCGAGGCAATGTGATTCACATAGACTTGTTAGATTTCAGGTACTTATGAAACCTCGAACAACAAGTTGTAATAATATAACAAAAAACTTTAGGTAGTCAATGTAAAAATCTGTTGGATACTGAAAACAAATTACTAATATAAAAGAACGATAATGCTTTCATTCTAAAGTATAACATGCATACAATTCGTGTTTTGGATTAATCATAAACCAGATAATATTGAGTGTTTCGACAGTTCTCTTAGAATAGCTTGACATAGGCTCAATCGAGTTCAAATATTTTTGTACTTTACTAACGTTTTTTGTGAATTTAATGCTACTATCGATTAATCAAATAATTACTTGTCAAGATTTGTATATGGTTTTTGTGAACGTTTCATTTGTCGACAAAACCAAATAAGTGCAAGAAGAATAATTGGAAATGTTATTGTTTTTAATGTATACCATACTTTAGTAAAATTTTCCATTTGATAAATACCCTAAATATATATACATATGATTTCAAAACGTTTCTTTTTTTTATGATTCATTAATACTAACAACAAATTCAAATGTTGTAAGTTTACCAATATTTTGTGAAAGTCCATTTTCATCAACTATTTGTAAATTAATTAAATAATGAGGATATTTCAATGTTGATAATTCAAGAAAAGCTAATGGTTCACATGAATATGCATCAGGTATATTTTTAATCTAAGAAGAAAAAATTTTAGAAGATTATAAATAGATGAACAGAAGCGATATACTTTATGTTCAGGTAAAGAATATATTGGTTCACATTGAATGAAACGAGATTCTCGCGATTGTGCTTCTAATTTCCATTCAGAATTTATATCTTCATACATTTCATCAGTTTTATAACCTAGACGAACATCATATGTTAAAACAGCATTTGAACCTTTGAACAAAAAAGGTATTTATGTCATTGATAATAAAAAAACAAAAGAAGACTGACTTAAATTAATTTTTGGATCATATTCAAGATGTGGTACAATAATTGATGTTAATGTTTGAAACCAACGTGTAATAGGTGGTAATTGTATAACATAAACAAAATCTTTCCAAGATTTTCCCTATAGAAGAAAATAAATATCGGATTTTTTGTTCAAATAAAATTTTACAGATCCCAATCTTGGTTGATCTTCGTGACAATTTCCTTTTTCACGATGATAGATCCATGGAGTATTTCGTTTCGTTTGACATACAGAAAATTCATGATTAGCAGCATGTGTTGGTTTTGTTGCTAAAAATAAAAATAAAGATAAAAATTAACCTTTTTTATTATTTTATCTATACCAATAAGGCCACCAACAAGAAAATAAATTATTTGAATAATTATTAAACAAACAAGAAAAATCAAGAGTTTTTTTCTTGTTAATTGTTCTAATAAAACAAGATAAGCCATGTCTTGTTTTGTTTTGTTGATATTTTAAATAAAGATAAAACTCAAGAAGAATGACGACCTATACATCTATGAATTTTAATTTTGATATAAACGAATTGTTTGAAAGGTCACTAGATGTC
This sequence comes from Adineta steineri, assembly GCA_905250115.1. Lineage (NCBI taxonomy): Eukaryota > Metazoa > Rotifera > Eurotatoria > Adinetida > Adinetidae > Adineta > Adineta steineri. The sequence goes on from CAJNOI010000105.1 coordinate 242,714, forward strand.
GGTTATAATGTATCCTATCATCTGATTTGCAAAATGTAACAAAAATGAGTCATTCCTTTTCTTTTACCTACGGTGGTTTCTTTTTTTTTACATTCTTTACTTCTTAGGGTCATGTTACGAATATTAGTAATTATTCTTCTGATAGCATTTAATCAAATTGAAAGTAAAGATAATTAATTGATAATAATTTAAATTGAAATATTTATTTAATTAAAGGTGTTACTATTGAATACCCATCGAATGGACATATTAAAGAACGAATACGAGAAGATATTAATTCAATAGATAAAATATTTCGATATTATATTGTTCCACGAGAAATTCAATTTCATGCTGATGCTTTACAAGATCGTTTACCGTATTTTTTACAATGCAAAGGAACAAAAAACTCAGTGAAGTTTACTGTTCCACCAGCAGCGACTGATGTAAGTCATTTATATAAAATGAAAATTTAAAAAAATCTCCCTTTCTAGCATTTGGCATTAAATACAGAGTATTCTTCTAATACAATTACTGCTACATTAAGAAGAAATCAATTTCGTCCTGAACTTGTAGGACGTTATACATGTTCAGAAACAATTAATGATAAAATAGTAGAAACATCTGTTTATGTATTCATTCAAGGTGCATATATATTTTATTTTCACTTTCAAAAAATTTTAATAAACTTTTTTATAGATGGAACTACTGTATTTACTAAAAGACTTTATCCTAAAGTTTTACAACAAACAGGTGTTCATTTTTTTAATTTACCATGTCAAACAACAAGTTGGTATCCACGAATGTCATGTCCAACACCAACTGATCCAAGTCAATGTAAAATACTTGAATGTAATTCAAAACAACGTCAAGTAAATGAACTTAAATGTAATATACCTGTATGTACTGGCCAAGAGATATGTATTCCTGTTTATTATACACCAGCGGATTTGAAGCCTTCGGTTAGTTATTTTTTATAAATTCGAAAAAGAAGATATTTATAGATATTTTTTCTTTTAGAAAGTTTTTTTTGATCCTCAAATTGGTTTTGCATTAGAAAATCCAACTATTCCAAATTCACTTATTCAATTTACTTGTATGAGTAATTATACTCCAAGTCAAATATCACGAATTCCATTCGATACATTCGATCGTAAGATTTAGAAATTTCTTAATACAAATAAAATATTTTTTTTTTCGATATTTTTCTAGCTGATCATATTGAAATTCATCAACCAAGTTTAAATGTTATGCCTGATGAAACTGTAAGATTAAGTTGTGAAATTCAATATGGATCAAAAATGAATAGCAAAAATCCTAGTATTTTCTGGTTTGATGATATTTATGATGTAAATTTCTTTTTCTTTTTATAATTTATAAATATTTTCTAATTTCTTCACGTTATTTAATAGCTTAATCTTGTAGCAAATGAAACTGAAAAAGCTGTTTTTAATCCTCTTACACAAGTTTACAGTCGAAATAGTTCAATAACTCTTCGTGGTTTTAAATCAGATAAAGTTTATCGTTTTTATTGTGTACGCGTATCTGAACAAGGAATTTATTCACGTTCTGTTGAGATAACATGTGTTAGTGGTATGTTTTATATATGCTGAGATATAAAAAAAAAGAAAAGAAACTATAAAATTCTTATTTTTAGTGCCATCACTTGATCTTGAAATAAGTTCAAATGGATTAGATACTGATAAATCAGTATCCTATGGGTCAGATAGTAGTTATGATATAACTATTTTTACTATTCCACGATCAAAAATTGTACTGGAAATAACACGTAATGGAGTGCCATTAACAAATGATAAACGATTTGAATTATTACCTGTGTAAGCATTCTTCATTATATATACATAGAACATGACAATCAGCTCATAATCACATATACTTCTTCTTCTTCTTAATATATTCATAGACATACAAAAGGTATTTGCACGTATTTCTTTCTGTTTTGTTTGCTTAATATGCATGAATATTGTTATGAAGAAAAAAAAACAACTTCTTTTATGTCTATAAACTTATTCTTTTATTTATTTTTTCTTATTTTAGAACTGATCGTGAAAATCAATTTTATGATTATACATTAACAATTTATAATGTTACATTTGAAGATGAAACAGATATAAAAATTCATGCTAAATCATCTGCATTAGAAAAAAGTAAAATAATTAAACCAAGTGTTACGGGTAATCCAGTTGGTCAATTTTCATTTGTACCAAATGAAATTCCACGTGATATACCTTGGCGTGATGATAATTATAAAACTAAATTAAATCTATATACTTATGGTATATATCAGCGTGAATCATATCGTGTTGTTTGTACAGTTCGTCATCGATCTGATATAGAACGATCATTAAATGTATTTATTCAACATAGTGTATGTACAGTAGATAATTGTTTATCAGATATAATCGATAGAACTTGTCAATCATCGACAAATCAACGATTACCAACAACAAAAGCAACTCGTATAAATAATTTTCAAACACAATTTGTTAGTATTGAATCACAAACTATTAATGATCCATCAATGGGTCATCAATATATTTGTTGTTATGAACAAAATGGTATATTTATACTTGCTAAAGCTTTAACAGTATTAGCACGTAAGAGATTATTTATTTTTTTGTTTGTGTATTCATTTTTTTTTAATATTATATTTAAGGTAATCGTAATATGTTTATTGTACATAAACCGGAATTTAGTTTAGTTACGGGTGACGTATTAAAATATAGATGTGAAAGTCATGATTTAGTTTATGATGATGTTCGTATGATTTATAATGATGGTTTATTCACTTATGAAAGAAATCGTTTTGATCCTGAATGGCGTTTAATTGGAACTAATCAAGCTAAACAAGTTGATATTGAATGGTCATCACCAACAAGGTTTTCTTTTGCAAAAAAAATATTTTATTATAGAATTTTATTTTTTTGTTTTGTTAATATATTAGTGAATACATTCTTGATACAGCTGTTGAACTTAAAACACCACCATTAAGAAAAATTGGAAAAAATGGATTTTTTCAATGTACAGCAATTTCGAAACGATCAGATGTTATTCCAAGTATGAATGATACATATATGATTAATGTAGATGGTAAATAATAATAACAATAATAATAGTAATATTTCATAGAAAATTATTTTTATATTTAGATCCCGTACAATTACAATTTAAAACCAATTTACCAGCAGTTTCTAAAATTGATCGAAAATCGGGTACAAATGTTGATTTTGATTGTTCATATGATGGACGACCACAACCGAAAATAGTCTGGTGGAAAGGAAAAGTACCATTGATTAGTGATGATTCAACATTACAATTTCGTGATAATAATGGAAGGTATAAATAAATAGATATTTCTTATATTTAAGTCATTTCTGTGCAACAGAATTTTGAAAAGACTCAATTAAATATTTAAGATTATAATTTTGTTTCTTTTAGTATTCATATAACACGTGCTCAAGCATCCGATACAGGTTATTATACATGTGAATTAACCAATGGTCGTGATCCAAATTTAAGTCGAAGTTTTGATTTACGTGTCAAAGGTAATAGAAAATCATTGATTCTTTTTAGTTATATAGTATTTGTTTGTTTATTCAGGTCCATCTGTTTCTACAAGATATCGTCGATTAACAAATATATTTATAATAATATCTGCTTGTTTAATATTACTTCTACTTGTTTTATTAATTATTGTTGTAATAAAATATATTAAAATGAAACAACTTGTTGGAAAAAGTGTATTTCATGCTGAACAATCAAATGAACCAGAAGATAAATCTCAACCACCAATGACACAATTAACACGTATACCATTACCAGATAATTTTGCATCAACAGCACAAGTTCGTACATTACTTGGTCTTGTTAATAATGAAACATCACGAGGAGTAAAAGATGATTTTAAAGAACTTGGTCATGGTCAATTTGGTGTTGTCTATCAAGTACGTTTACCTGAAGTTGGTCTTGTTGCTGCTAAATTATTACCAGAATCTATACGTAATACTACTGAACGTCGTCATGATAAACGTAAAAAAAGTGATGATTTTGAAGAAAGTCTAGAAATGTTAGAAAAAAAAGAAATTCAAAAGAAAAAAGCTGCAGAAATGTTGATTGATGAAATAAAGGTTATGCATAAAGCTGGTAAACATATTAATATTGTATCATTACTCAAAGTTGCATATCCTGAAACAAAATTTAAATATTTAATCACTGGTGGTCTTATACGTGATGAAGATTCATTTTATTTAATGGAATTATGTTCAAATGGTTCACTTGAATCAATGTTAAAACGTTTTCTTCAACCATCAAAAAATTCATCACACGATAAATTATCATTATATGAAACACTTGCTAAACAAAATGATCCAGGAATGACACTTGAACAAGCACATGAATCATGTATATTAACTGATGATGATTTAAAATTAGCTGCATATCAAGTTGCTAGTGGTGTAGATTATTTAAATAGACGACAAATAGCACATTGTGATATTGCAGCAAGAAATGTTTTAGTTAGTTCAAGATTTATTATGAAAATATGCGATTTTGGGTAACTAGAATTGTTTATATATTGAATTACGAGTATAGCAAAAAATCTTATTTAGTTTGGCAACATATACAACATATAAAAGTTATCGTGAACAACTTGCTCAACATGAGACTGTACAACTTGAAAAGAAAAATGTATAATTGATTTTTAATCGAAGAAAAGAAATGAAAATATTTTATTTCTGTTATAGAATGAATTAGCAACACATAATTTAACACCAGAACTTGCTAGAGCATTTCTACGTGCATCAACTCCTGATGAACGTCTTTTACTTAATAAATCATCACTTAAATCTGATGTGTAAGTTAATTTTATTTAAATTATTTCTATAAAAAAAATATATTAATAGATGGTCATTTGGAATATTTCTTTGGACATTATTTCTTAAATGTAAGTATTCTATGTTTTCTTTTTTTTTTGTTTGATTTCTTATTCGTATAATAAAAGGTCAAATTCGACCATTTAATAAATTACTCGAAGAAATGCAAAATAAAAATGATGGTGAAAGCTTTTTTCATCGACTTGCTCGTGTTGTTAGTGAAGGTCGTGTTCTTAAATATATTGATTATCAAAAAGAAATTCCTGGCAATATGTAATAATTAATTTTGCATTTATTAAAATTATAATTATGTTTTCTTCATTTCTTTTATTAAGTTATGCTATTATTCGTGATTGTCTTGTTGAAGAGAATGATCGTCCAGAAATGACACGAATACGTGCACTATTATGCCATTCAAAAATGTTATCAAAACAAGCATTTGAAGTATGTTTTAATAATTTTTCGATTAATTTTTTCATATAAAATTATTTCTTTCGTAGTATTATCGATCGGAATATAATCGTTATCAAGAAGAGAATGCTGCTGATGAAAATGTTCTTCGATTTGGTGAAGATCAAGGTGTTAGTGATTTACCATCATTTAATGCTGATAATAATTCTGATGAAAATTATATATCAGCAAATGTTCGTCAAAATAATAAGGATGTTACTTTTCGTCCACCAGCAAATGATTATTATGCAACGGCAAGTGATGGTACATCTCATACATATTTATCTCAATCAGATAAAGATTATCCTGAACAAAGAGATGATTCATATTTAATACCAGTAAAAGATAATAATACAAATAAACAACAACAACCACGAACAATTGTTGGGAATGTATCGAGTGTACAAAATCCATTATTAAAACCTACGAATGAATCAAATATTCCTCGAGTTGGTATAAAAACTCGTGCACCATTAAAACCATCGGCATCACCTCCATCAACAAAACGTGATGATTCAGGTGATAGTTATGTATAGATATGTGTGTTAGTTGTAATGATAGTGCAATTTTTTTCTACTATGCACATTCAGATTGAAAAAAAAGGGAATTGTCCATTATGTTTTTATCTTACAGTGCTATTCTGTGATGTAAATCATCATTTAAATATTTCTCTGAACAAAATTTTTCCGCTTCTTATTCTTCTTTATCATTTTTGTATCTAAGATCTGTATGTGTGTTGTTTTTTTGTAGTCTAATAAACATGATAGAAAAAAAGCTAACAATTTCATAAGAACTTCATATAATGAAAATCGAATCAAATGTTAAGCAAGAAAAAGAAAATATAACAAAAACACAACGCACACACATATATATATTAAGTAAATTGTTCAGTGAGAATTGACGAGAATGTTTTAGTTTTTTCGATAGTAAAATAACTTCGACGAAATACACGAATTATACGTTCAAATTCATCGTCATCATAAACTGATCGAGCAGTATTAGATAAATCGAATGGTTCTTCAAAAAACAAAATAAGAATTAATATTTGTTTACTGTTTAAAAGTAATTCATATACCTTCAATAGCCAAGAGGGCATCTCCATAATGAGTATGATCATTATCTAGAAATTCTTCTTTATCCATCAAACAGCCCATACGAACGCTAATAGCATGTTTATCATATCTAAATATAATTTGAAATTGTCATATATATACTAGTTTTTTGGATACCGAAAATCTTTTGCATAGAATTTTAAAAAACCAATAAACAATTCAGCTACTGTTTGACGATTTTCTGAGCTCCAAATTAATTTTGGTTCATCAGTTCGTTTTAATCGGGAAACAGGTATATTAACATCAAAACGATTCTTAAAAAAAAAATTATTTAATTTGTTTTTATCGGTAGTGATACTATTCAACATACTGGTAAAAGCGCTTGCCAAACAGGTACAACTGATGGTTTTGCAATACCTAAAATAATTCTCAAATAATTTCAAAAATAAATAAATTAAATAATTGATTACCTTGTAGATAGAAGAGACACATTAATGTGATAGAATAGCTTGATAATGTTTTTTGACTGGCATCATTAATCTAGTATTAAAAATAAAATAAAATATTTCATATATATATAAAATAAGATTTATATCTTTTGCCCTACATTATGAAATTTTGCCCATGATTTGAGTGTTAAGACTAGAGAAAAACAAACGATTATTTATATATTAAAATTATAGAGATACACCATCTCTGATTTTCTCAGCCATTTTAAGATAGTCTGAACTATGCTCAGACCCTCCTATTTCAGGCTATTTGAAGCCATTAGAATGGCCAAGAATGAGCGACTACCTTGATTTGTACCCAATGATCTTTGACATTAGTTGCTAAGTCGGAAAACTTGAACTTAAAACTTACACTCAATATTTTTCTTCGAAAATTTACGTGAGTTCTACAAAAGATATGTTGATGAACAAATTAAAGTACTAACCAAGTGGAGCCACTCGTTCATCTGTTTCTGAATAAAAACGTAATAGATCTGTATTTCGAATACCAGTTGAGTTATTAATGTTTACATCACATCTTAATCGACTAAAAAGCATATAGAAATATTTATAAACAACAAAATATTCAATACAAAATATCATACGTGGCATAATCAGTAAATCGTAGAATAGGTACACGAGCACGTATTAAATCACATGAACCAGCAACTAAATAACAAGAAACAGTATTCAATACGAAAGAAAATTAAAGTAGAAAATACGAACATATTTTTTTTCGTAATGCACGTCGAACTATTTCAAGAAATTTAACTGCTTCACGTTTTTGATCAATCTAAAAACGTAGAAGAATTATATAAAATTACTTTTTGTTTTTTATATTTTATTTATTTACAGGATAAGATGAAATAACAATACATATATCGGCATCAGTATCTTCAGTAGCAAATCCATTTGCACTTGATCCAACTAAATAAACACCTAAATCTAAAAACAATTTTTTTATAAAGATAAAGATTATAAAATTAATTTCATTTATTTTACTTGGAACAATTCCAATAAACATTGCAAAAAGATCTTGGCAAAGTTTCCATTTTAATGTATAGGTAGAATCAAGTTGTTTTGCTGTAGAATAATGATTTAAAAGTTCACTTTCTAACTAAAAACATATAATAAAAACTTTTTAGAATTTTTATTCTAGAGAATTATTGTGTGAATAATGATGAAATGAAGTAGAATTTAATTTATACTTTTTAATTAAAACAGATATAGATTATTCTCAATTAATTATTTCTCTTTTATAGAATAAGATCATACATTAATAATGCTATTGTTTTCTTCTTATATACACTTCGATTGAGAGAATGAATTCTAAGCATGCAAACAACAGCTAGAACACGCGGAAAGCAAATTGATTAATATATTCCGAACTTTTCCTTTGAAATGATCAAATTTCTATGTTCATGTATCATTACATGTGTTCATCTACTTATTTTCAAGATAAATATCTCGTTTCATAAACGAAATGTACTTAATGAAAAGAAAATATTTCTTACCACATGAAAATTTGAAGAATTTGAATTAACTGTATTATTATCATCTTGTTTTAATTTTTTTGCTTTATTGAACTTCGGACTATGTGACCTATTAAGAACAAAAAATTATCGAAAAATAATTTTCCCAAATTTTTTTCATACTCTCGTGGTCGTTTTCTATTTAGTTGACTAAAATTCATAGACGGTTCATCGTCATAATTGTTAAAGTCCTGTGGTGGTAATTTCATATTATTTCTTTGACGATTTGTTTGTTTATAACCAAAACTAACTCTTTGTTTATTTGTTACTGATGACATATTTTTATTTTATCTAAAAAAGAGAATGTTTCATAATATGAAACTAGAAAGAAATACGTCTAATTTATTTTTTTATTTTTTATCTAAATAAAACTATTTATTTGATTCTTTAAAAGCATTCATATGTTGTTCAATAGCATATGCTACTTCTTTTGCATTCTTATTTCTTCCATAATAATCAACAAATTCTCCATTTGGATTGATTAAATACATCACAATAGCATGATCAACAATATAATCATCACCTACTTTTGGTCCTTGACTAAAATAAACACGATAATGTTTACACATATCAGCAACTTGATCACGTGTTCCAGTTAAACCAATAAAATGGGGTGAATAATCTTTAATATATTTTGATACTAATTCAGGTGTATCACGTTCAGGATCAACGGAAACAAAAAGTGGTTGAAATGGATAATTTTGTTTATTTTTTTGTTTATGAAGAAGTTCAGTTACTTCAGCTAATTTTTCTAATTCTTCTGGACATATATCAGGACAATGAGTAAAACCGAAATAAATTAATATCCATTGACCATGAAAATCTTTATCGGTAACTGGTTTTTTTTCATGTGTTATCAACGAAAATGGACCACCAATAGCCATTTTACCTACTGCTGCACGTTGAAGTACTTTACGTTTTTTTGCTTTATTTTGATCAAGATAATAAATGAAACCAATTAATGATGCAGCACCGAAGATAGTTACAGATACAGCTGAAAGGTAAAACAAAATATATCATTTCAATAATACACGTTAGTTTTGTAGACTTACTTTTCCATGAAATATTATATTTTGTTTTCTTCTTTTCGGATGATGGTATTTGATTTGGTAGAATATTAGCTGGTGTTTCTGTTTTACTAGATGATGGTAATGTTGATGATAATAAACGATTTTGTGTTAATCGAAAAATATTTCTTGTGATATAAGTCGATGTTCTAATTGATAATAAATGAGACATAATCGACATGATTGTTTATTATTATTCTATAAAATGAAACGAAACAAAAAGATTTTATTTCAATAATATGTATCATTCTAACAAAAAAATTTTGTTGTCTTTTTTATTTTATTTTCCAATACAAAAATCACGAAATATAACATCAAGTAATTCTTCCGTATAAACAACACCAGTTATTGTTCCAAGTGATCGAATAGCAAGACGAAGATGTTCAACAGCAAGAACAAGATCACGATTATTATTTATTAATAATAAAAACATTTTTAAATCTTCAACTGTTTGTGTTAAATATATTCGATGACGTTCATTTGTTAAATATGGTGTTGTAAATGATGGTTCAGTACATCTAGAAATAATAAAATCTTAGTTTAAAATTAACATCAAGAATAATTTTACTTGTCAGCAATTGTTTGAGTTAATTTCGAAAGAAATTTTTGTATATTAATATTAGATATACATGAAATAGGTATAATATTATCAGAAAATTTCATTTGACTCTTTTCATTAACTAAATCAATTTTATTAAGTATAATTAATTTAGTTAAAGAATTCAATGAAGATGATTTTATTGTAAATAAATTTGATAAATGTTGATCAATTTGTTCATTTAAATTTTCATTCATATTTAATGTGCTAGCATCAATAACAATAATCAAAAGATCACATAGATTTGCTCTTATTATAAGAAGAAGTAAAAATTTCATATTAAAAAAATTAAATTATTTTAAGGTAAATATAAACCTATCAAAAGCTCTTGAAACTCCTTCACTTTCAATTGGATCATTCGTTATTCGTAATCCTGCTGTATCACATATAATTACTGGATATCCTCCTAAATCAATTGTTGATTCAATAACATCTCGAGTTGTACCCGCAATTGATGAAACAATCGCTGTAGGTTTTTGTGCTAAAATATTTGAAATTAGATATGTACTTCTTCAAAAAATAAAAAAATTACTTACTTAAAATATTTAATAACGAACTCTAAAATAATTTTACGAAAAAAAACGTTTTTCTGCTTTTATTCAAAAATTTATTTTACTTTTCCAGCATTCGGTGCCCCTAAGATAGCAATTCGACAACCATCACGTAAAATTTCTCCACGACGATGATCTTGCAAATGCAAGGATATATTATCATAAGTTATTTGAACTTTCTGAATAACTATAAATAAAAATCTTATTAGTTAGAAAATAATCTTTGAAACTATTCTATACCTCCTGTTAAAATATCATTTTCAATATGTTGATCTTCATGAAAATCAATATAAGCTTCTGAATGTGCTAAAGACTTAAAATAATCAATTGAATTAAATCTTTCGAATTTTTTTTTTCTTCATACTTTAACTAAATCAATTCTCCATCGTTCATAAAGATCTTTTAATGAACCTTGCATTTGATATAATGATTGTTTACGTTGTTGTTCTGTTTGAGCATTTATTAAATCAATTAAACCTTCAGCTTCAGTTAAATCCAAACGACCATTTAAATAAGCTCTAAATATATCTTAAACTACCTAATTGATTTTCAAAATTATTTTTATGAAAATAATTTCTTACCTTTTACTAAATTCACCTGCTTCAGCTAAACGATAATTTGGAAATGAACTAAGAATTGAAAACATTACACTCGCGATTGCTTTCGATCCATGAATATGACTAAATTTAATATAAAAAAATATAATCATTTTCTTTTTTTTGTAATATTTACAATTCAACAACATCTTCTCCTGTAAAGCTTTTTGGTCCTAAGAATATGCAATTTATATATTTATTTTCATTTATAAATCAATTATTTTACCTTTAAACCATACAGTCATACATTGATCGATTAAATCATTTGTTTTATTATCATAAATTTTTGTTAAATATAATTTTTTTGGTTGAAATTTTTCTAATTTTGTTTCTCTTGTTAATGTTAATAATGATTGTGTTGCTAATGAACCTGATATACGAATAATAGCTACACCACTACGTACTTGATAACCAGTTGCTAATGCAAATATAGTTGATAATGTTGATGAATGACGTGAAATAAATAAATTTTTATTTTTCCACAATTGATTAAAAATCATCTATGTTTTTATGTATGTATATATACAAAAGCCAAAAAAAAACAAAAGAAAGAATAATTTATATATATATATATATATTTATATTTATATAGATATATTAAAATGAGACAACAGCAAAAGCTGAACATACTGTAATTTTAAGAAAAAAAAGAAAAACAAACATATTGCATAAAATAAAAACTACGACAGGTGACTAGGATTAAAACTAAATTATTAGAAGTTATATATATATATATGTATGTATATACAAACTATCTGTTACAATAAAAATATTTTGCTAAAAAGAAATGGACGAGAAATTTTTTTTTTATTCTTTTTGTCTAGTTAATGATCGTCGTAATGTTGAATAAGGGATTAATCGTGGAAAAGTAGGTGATGATGAAATCGATTCATCTAGAAAATTGCAAAATATTTTAATAGAATTCGAATTATATATATGTACCTTTTTGATTTGGTAGAATTTGTATATCACATTCTAGAATAAATAATATAATTTCTTAGTTTTTTTTTTCTAAATTATAATTTTACCATCGAAAACAGCAATTGGAGCATCATTGGTTGGATCGATTTCAACATCAATAGTATTTTGAATAGTTGTACGAATTGAATTAAATCCTGGTTTAACACCATTCATATTTATTGGTTCACGTGGAATTAATTGTGGTACCATATCATTCAATGTTTTATCTATTAATCAAAATAATTATTATCTATTGAAATTATTTTGTTGTTTAACTTACAACTCATTAAAACAGGTTCTTTTAATTTTGCATGACGACATCTTCGTCGTCTTGTCTATTTAAAAAATTCAAATCAAAATGAAGAAAACAAAAATTTCTTTACTTTTATTTGTCGAACAAGCATAAAACAACAATAAGCTGGAAGTCCAATACCAGCACAAACTGCACCAGCTACAACTGCTAAACATAGAAGAATGGGTGCGGCTAGAATTTTTCCACCTAAAATTGAACCACGTATAAGTCGACGTTTTAATGGATTATCAGGATAAAAACGATATTTGCAACCAAGTACACTTAATTCACTATAATGATCACCTAAACAAAAACAAAGCAAATTTCGATTATTTAAAATTTATAAAAAAACAAAATACGAACCAATAAATTTAATATCTCGAAAACGATCACCACATTTATAACAAAATTCTGTTTTACAACGAACACAAACTATATGATCACATCCTTTAGTTCGTTGAATATATACCTTTGAGAAAAGTCAAAAAAAAAGATCAAATGAAAGAATTGAAAGATTTTTTTACTTTGCAAGAAGGACATTGTTGTGCATTATGTTGTCCATAATGAACTTCTCTTGCCCATTTTTTTAACATTCGATCACCACGACGAAATTCTTTACATTGTATACCATCATGCCATGGTGAATGACATTGAAAGCACCAAATTAAATTACATTCTACACATTGAACTTTTGTCGGTGCTCGTCGCATTGATCGACAAAGTTCAAGATCTAAATATTTTTTATATTTTTAATCAAAACAATTACTTTATTCATTCAAATTATGAAATTAAATACCTATTTCATGAATATTTGAACATCTTGGACAAGTTTTAATATTTATTGAACGATTATTATCAACTAGATAACGTGTAAATTTAAGTCGTACTTCTGGTGATATGCAACGTTTATGTATTTCATCTCGATGCATATACATATGACATTGTTGATTTGGACATTGCATACGAATAATGCCTTGTTTAATTTGTTGTTCAACATACATATTTAAACATGTTGAACAAGCATAAAAATCACAACATGAACGTTTTTGTAGACGTTTCATTTCGCAACAAATAATACATTCAGATAATGTTTCTGATAAAGTTAAATGTGAATTTAATAAATTAGGTAAAGTTGAAATTTGATTTAGTTCAGTACTTTCTTCATCACTTGTTTCATCAATTTCAGATGATATGGATTTATTATCATTATCATCATCATCATCATTATCTTCTTCTTCTTCTTCTGAATAATTTTCATTTGATTTATTATGTATAATCGTATCAGCTAAGAAGCACTGTCTATTCAATGCACTATGATGTGATACACCTGATCCTGATGATGAAGTTGATGAAAGTGGACGAGGATGTGTATGATTTAATGGAGCGCTATTTTTACGAAGATTAATATTAGCTGTATTTAATGATTGTTCAGTAAGAGCAGAAAGTGCTGTGCCTGTATTTTCAATAACTTTTCCAGTTATTGGTGGATGATGATGATGATGCAGTCGACGTGTTGATGAAATATTTGTTGATGTTTTAATTAATGGATAATTTTTATAACGTTCAAGTACTTGTCGTTGTGCTGTAGTTAATGGCAAATTAGCACGAACATTTGGATGACGATTACCTCGTTCCGAATGCCATCGTCTTTGATTACTACCACCCATAGTTATTTTTGATGTTGGATTTATATTTGTTGTTACTGTTGCTGCTGCTGTTGCAGCTAATGATGATGATGGAGGATTAGTTGAATTTGTCAGTAAAGATGTTTTAAGATTATTTCGAAGAAAATTATCAAGAATAGCTGTTGAACCAAGAAGAATTTTTCTATTGAGTGATTGTGCTTTTGTATCATTTGTTTCATGTATAGAACAATAACAACAATTATTTAATGTCGTATTATCATTACATAATAATTTTTCTGCAACATGTTCAAGATGTGTTGTATAATTTTTTTGTAAAACAGCAAATGAACATGAATGATTTAAATGTTTTTTTCCTAATGTATCATCGACATTGGGTGTTGATAATGAACAACAATATCCATCTATATTTGAATTATCAATAATATCTTTAGTTAAATTTATATTATGATGTTCATCAGTAAATAAATCTAAATTAAATAATGAACAATGTTGCCATTGCTTAACATCATGATGAAGATCAATTTCTGGTTGTATATTATCTGTCATCTAAAATATGAAAAAAATAAAAATTTATAAAAATTCAATTTTTGAAAAAATAATAAACAACTAATAGTGATTATGATGATGATGATGATGAAATAAAACTAGTATTGATCGTATCATAGGGTGGTGTTTTTACTTTTAACAAAAATGATTTGTTCAATTTCCACCAATCATAATACACAATACCATTGAGCGACAATAGAGGAAATATTGTAATAAAACAATAAAGATTAAGTGATATAACAGAACAGATGATAGATATTTATTTGGTATCTTTCATCGGAAACCACCAGTTTCAATAATTTTCATATTAAACGAAACTCTTTCATATATCAATGATTGTATAATAATCGTGTTTTAAAACATGATCCAGTGAAATTTTAAAAATAAAATCAGTTTTATTTTTTTTGAAAAGAGTACTACTGTTGATAATTCATTGATTATTTGGAATTATTCCCAATGAAATAAAAATTGACACAATTATTGTTTAAAAGTATAATATAATAAGTACAGAATTTGATGGATATCAATGCAAGTTACTCTATACGAGCTATTCAGACATATTAGATATAAACTCAGCTTCTTATAAAAAGAAGTACTTTCTCGGTATTCTAAACTATGCAATGAAAGTTCAATCTTTCAAAATAATTCTAAAATGAATGTGAGTAAAGATGAGAGATAAAAAAAATGTGCTGACACCCACATGCTCATCTTCTCTGAATGGTAGTTTTCTACTCATTAAAGACGATGATGACATTAACAAGTTATTTGATGTTTTAAATAGATTTAATATAGATATTCAGTTTATGGTAGAAATGAAAATGACAACTCTTTCCGATTATTTTTGCATCTTAATAGCTAGAACATGAAACACTTTTGAGTCAGACTCATTTGTAACATCTATTTATAGAAAACCTATTTTTATCAGACTTTCATTAGACCGAAAGTTATTTGTTCCTCCTTTATAAAAAATCTGAGCATCCCATCTATACATAGATAAAGAATTTGAATTTGTTCAAAACTTAGCAATAACTGAGATACTAGGAAATTACATAATAAAAGTTTGAAAGGCCAATCAATCTAATATAGTTTACATGGTATCATATTCTATATGCAATAATAACTATATAAAGAAAGCTATTTAACAAGCTTTGAAGAACATGAAACAGACCAACAGTTAAGGTTATTAGAATAGATAGTACGTTATCTCCAGAAAAGATTCGCAGATATCCTGTAAAAGCAGTTCATATTACATCGAACTATTTTCCTGCTTGATCTATCACTCATTCCTATTGATCCGAATACCTTGAGAGATTTTGGTAAAAACATTGATTTATGACAAATATTACTCTTCTAGTATGTTTTAGTTCTAGTGATTTGGTGATAAAAGTATCTCAATGGACAAGTTATCTTCGTTTATAAGTTTATTTCGTCAAAAAAAGAGCGAAAGACAAGGGCAAAAGAAATAGAAGAAAAAAAAAGGAAAAGACAGAACACGGAAAGTAGAAAAATAATCCGAACTCTCCTCTCTTTCACTCACACATGCACCTATGAAG
This sequence comes from Adineta steineri, assembly GCA_905250115.1. Lineage (NCBI taxonomy): Eukaryota > Metazoa > Rotifera > Eurotatoria > Adinetida > Adinetidae > Adineta > Adineta steineri. Next base: position 258,916 of record CAJNOI010000105.1, read on the forward strand.
AAAGACAAATGAATAATTATTAGTCAGTTCGTAACACTGTTCTGTTCTTTTTTGAAGCGATAGTTATATAATTTGCTTTTTGTTTTCAACAAATTTCCATTCCATTGCACATCTATCAATTAGAAATAATTTCAAATCATCATACATTTCAATTTAGTTCTCATAGATATATATGTGTGCATACACAAAAAAAACAGAAGAACTTAAGAATAATAAATTAGTTTTGAACAAAAAATCGTATAGATATATATGTGAATACTATTCGATTTGATCAAATATAAATGGGACAAAGAGAAAAGAAAATCAAATAAAGAAAAAATGAGTTTTTATTTTTATTTTTTTTTGTTTGCTTTAATTTTATGCAATATAACTATATTCATCATTTGTTCTTCGTTCAAGATATTGTTTATCAATAAGTATTTCAATACATTTTTTAATAATATGAATTGATGGTAAAAATCGTTGTTTAGATTGTGTTATAACTTCTTCAATTAATGAATTATGTTTCAAAACTTTACGTGCTTTCATTATTCGTACAATAACAGCTTGAAGATAGAATTTACGATCTTCTTCAATTGCTTTTTGTGATGATTCAGAATCCTATTATATATATAAATTAAATAAAATAAAAATTATTAGTTTTAATTCATAAACATACATGATTAGCTTCTTTTTGAGATATTAAAGGAATTTTAAATTTTGTACGTTTACTTTTATAATCGAAATTAATTGAAATAACTGAATTCATGGTTAATTCACTCTAATAAAAAGATATTTATAAAAATATTTCTATTAAAGAATGACGAACGTACTGTATTTCCTATTAGAAATTTTGCATCGATTAATGAAAGTACTTGTTTTTCTAGTTCTTTTATATTGATTTTAATGGCTTCTTCAATTTCAGTTAATGTTAATTGTTGATGATCATTAAATTGTAATAATACAGCCATTTGATATGTACCCATTGTAACAAAATATGAACGATCCAAATGAGTCATACGAATTTCAGCTAAATATTACAAAATATTTATTAAAATTAGATAAATAAATTTATATTTACCATTTGATAAATTATACATCCAACATAATTTTCGACCACTATATTTTTTACCATAAAATGCTTCAAACTACAGGAAAAATTAAAATATTTTTATATAGAAAAGACATCGATCTGTTCATTATTTCGTACCATGTGAAGTGGCTTTTCCAGAAGATGAGGAAGGATGAATGTATTTGTTATTGTTTGTGCAACAGGCCATGAATTTTGCTTAATTAGTTAATAGAAGAAAAAAACATTTTTATTATATTGATAAAAGAATCAGTTTATATTTACTTGTAAAACATAGATATTAAAATCAAGACCAAGTAAATTCGTCATTGTTTGATTTTGTGAAGATGATGATGATGATAATTCAGATCTGACATATTCCAAGAATTTTATATTTAAATCATCACTAACTTTGATATCTTGAAACATACGAGCTAATTTTCCCGTAAATTCATAACCACATATTTGCTTTAATAAAAAAACAAAATTTCATATATAGAAATATTCAACGAATCGAGAACTATCCAGTTGATTCATACAATATCAGGTATTTTGAGGATTGTCTAAGATTTTCTTTAAAAACATAGGATATAATGTAAGCACTTTTAATATTTCAGATGAATTCGAGTGCTCTTAAATGATGTTAAAATTTTCATCAGGTAATTCTTCAATGTTCAGATGACTTTATTCTTTTAATAGATTTAAATATGAACTTATATTAAGATATATATTTTCGGATCTGGTGTTTTTGCTAAATTCGTTCTCAATAGGTGCACTGTTTAAAAACTACTGCAGTTCCACTAGACGCCAACGAATAGGAGTTAAGAGCTACATCTACAACTTTTTGTAATTACCTTAAGTTTTGTAACCATAAATTCTTCAGCATCAATTGATATTGATTGTTGATTAATAAGTCGACGTGCAAGCATTTTTTGATAAAACTAAAAAATATATGAAATTTGTTTATTTTTCACTGTTTTAATTCAATCTTACACGTTGAAAATAATCTTTATCATCAAGATATTTAAATATCGTTATTGAACTAAGTAGTTTTTCTTCAATTTCACTATCAGTAGCTGCTTTAGATGATTTACGTAATAAACTATCACAATAATGGGCAAGCTAAAAGAAAAGAAATAACAATTCAATTTTTCTACATTGAAAAAAATGAAACTTACTAATTCAGGTGCTTTAGCTGATAGACGATTTCCATATTTCATATTCACAATTGTAGCACAAGCTTTATCAAGTGATGAAACGAATTCTGGGTCATTAGCATATGTTTCTTTAATCACATTCATATATTTTGTATGTAATTCAAGTAATGTTTCAACAAATAATGTTGATAACTAAATAAATAAATTTTTATGTTTCTTAAAAAAGAGAAGATTTTCTATTAACAAACATTTTCTCCTTTAAGTGATTGAACTTTTTCATGACCAATACGTGCTATATTATCTTGTAATTTTTCAACCATATAATTTATACCAATATGTGTTGGTTTCAGTAATTTATACATATTACGAAGAGCTAAGACAAAAACAAAAAATAATAATTTCATTTGTTATAAAATTTTCTTCTATTTAATACCATCTAAATCTTCTTTAATAATTAATTCATTACATTCACTTTTAAATGTATCAAAATGATCACAAACAAGACGTTGAAGACATTCATTATATACTTTTGAATATGATGTTGGATTAAGAAATTTACGACTACGAAATTCTTCATCATCAATTAATAATAAAATCTATATTTTAAATAAATAAATGTAAATAATTTTGTTTTTTTTTAAATCTTTTACTTTTCTCATATATTGAATACAATCAAGTTTAGCTAAACAACGATTGCCTTCTTCTCGATAATATTCTCCAGTTGCTTGAAGTAATGGACTTTCAAATGATTTTTCATAGAGCTAAGATGAAAAGGGAAATTTTCTAATCAATATTGATATGTATATATATTTACTTCTAATATGTTGAGTTTTCGATGTTGACATACATCGACAAATGACATAATAACACCTTTTATAGTTGTTTGATTTACACATTCACATATACGATCACTAGAATAACAAGACATATATGAAACAAAAACATTGAAAATACAAAAATATAACTACAGACAGATGAATTTGTTCAAGTAATAATTTTACTAGTCGATCTTTGAGTGGTTCTATGATTATTTTTGTCCAACAATCGAGAGCCATCTCTCCGATTTCGACTAGTGGTGGATCGATAGTATCATTATTACATTCAAATGGTTGATAATTAGTATCCATGTCATTTGCTTGTCGTTTTTTAACATAATGAGTATTTAAATATCTAAGCAAAAATAAATTTTTATAGATATTTTAAATATTTTGTTTTTCATACGCATAGAGAGTATTAAGCCAATCGGAACCTGTTTTATATTCAGTCCAATATTTAACATATATGCTAAGCATATTTTGATCAGACTCAGCTATATCCTATATAATAAAAACAAATAATATTAAAATGAAAAATATACAAAATTGAACTTTAAACCTTTTTCATAGATTTACAATGATCTTCAAGAAATTTTTTTGTTTCTTCATATAATCGTTCAGCATGTGAATCTGGTGTAGCAACACATAAATAATATATATCTATACAAATAAATAATATTTATCAAATAGATATATATATGATTTTATTTATCAAACCGAAGAATCTTTCTTGCCATATGGCTCTATCTGTTTGACCAAAACGACCCATACTAATAACAGAGCGAACAGTGCCAAGTACTATTGACCATTGTTCATTAAAATCAATTTCTTTTGGTTTTAGGGAAGACATTCTTGTTTTAAAAGTCTTTATTCAAAACAAAAAATGAATAGACGTTTGTTGTAACAATATTGTAAAGTTTATTTTACAATACTTAATCAAATTGTATTTGTATCTTTTTCTTTTTCACAACATAGATTAGGACATCTTTATTATCGGCGAAACACGAGAATAAAATAGAATAAGTCAATAATTGATCTGAAAAAATAATAAATAATCATTCTCAATATTTCTATTATGATGGTTTCATTATTCACATGATAAGTCTATAAGGAAATTTAACCCTGATATATATTGAATGATTAATGAAGGTTATCCATTATTTACTGTAATAATATTGACAAATTGAAATGAAACTCTTATTTTGTTTTAATCTATTGATTTAAATCTACTAAATATAAGTATTTATTCAATACAAGCGAATAAATGTTTTGAAATAACAAAAAAAAAACAATTATGCAAAACTTTGAAGGACATATCTTTTTTAATAGAGGAAAAAAAGCAAGATTTCGTCTAAAATATGTATAGAAAAAGATCGATGAGATGGTATGTATGTATTCGTTCACTTAATACTCGAATAGAAAGAAAAGAAACTAATGAATAAATAAAAAAAGAATAAGAACAGATCTTATGAATGTGTATAATTCATCGCGAGTGCATCCCAGCAAAATCTCTATAGGTTACATATATTAACCAATGAACAACAAGTCAATTATAAAATTATGATTGGTGAAAAAAACGGGCAAGTGTTCTGTTTTCTTTTGACATGTTTATTTTATTCATTACATATAATAGGTCAAAACAAAAACCGATCGTTTTTTCTTTCCTTTAAATAAAATACCAATTGATATTTCTTTGCCATTTATATAAAGCGAAAAAAAGAAAAAAAAATTGTACGGTATCATATTACAGTTCTCTTTCTCGTTAGATCGATAATATATCATAATGAGTACTCATATATATGGTACTAAATACAATCCAACAGATGTACAAATAAAAACATGGTCTGTTCAACGAACATTAGATCCACTTGTAGCACAGGTTTGTAATAATTGTTTTCAAATTTAATTAACATAGAATTAATTATCTTTGTCTTTTTTTTCTCCTCTATTAAAATAAATCAACTAGTTATTTTATGAATATGCTTCATGTGAGCAATGATGCGTAGATAACCAATTTTTTTTCATAGAAAGGGACATTTGCAGCAGACATCAAAGAAGGATTCGATGAAGGTCGAGATTACTCGAGTGAAAAAGCATAGTTATACATTTATATGATAAATTCTGCACAATTAAATAATCAAGTTATTGATCTATTCAAAGTTTTACTTGAGAAATATAACATGTAAATTAAAACTATCTTAAAAAATTTTCTTTCTGAAATTTATGCATTGATATTGAAGAATTGTCCTTGAAACTTAACTTGAACAGATGTTGTATAAATAGAATTTCGAATAATATGAATAATTTTATTTCGTTTCTTTTTTTTATTTCTTATAAAATTTGCATAATAAAATCAATGTTGTTTTAAACTAGAAAATGAAATTTCTAATGATAATTATTTTTAGGTTACTTCATTAATATCCGATCAACCATCAAATAAAAAGAAAGGTCGATCAAAACGAGCTCACCTACTCGTTGCAAATGTAATTCAAGCGATAGAAAATTTTATTAATAAAGCTAGTGAAATAGCTCATGAAAATCCTGATATGCGCAATGATTTGTTACAATGCATGGAAGAAGTTAAACAAACAGGTAAAATATTTTTTTCTAATTGATAAATTTATAATAAAATAATATATAGGTGATGAAATGGCAGTTTTATCGAAAGAATTTGCTGATGATCCATGTTCAAAACCGAAACGTCAACAAATGATTGTTGCAGCACGAGCATTACTTACATCTGTTACTCGTTTACTTATCATGGCTGATCTTGTTGATGTTCAACTTATTTTAAGATCTATTCGTTTAGTATGTTTTTTTTTATCATTCATTTATCTTTCGATTTTTGTTTTCTTTTAAAAAAATAGGTTGAAGATGATTTACAACGTATTCATGATGCATCAAATCAAGAAGAATTAGTTCATTTCTATAAACAATATGGAAAAGATATCATTGATTTAAGCCAACATGCACAACGTCGTCAGCAGGTAGGAATTATTTTGAAAATATTTTTTTCCATAAAAAACACAATCGAAAATTTAAGGATTTGGTTGATCGTATGGAACAAGAAAATTTAGCTGCTGCACGTGGTACAATTAAACGTACATCAATTATGTTATTAACTGCATCGAAAGCTTATTTACGTCATCCGGAAATTCCTTATGCACGTGAAAATCGAGATTTTGTTTACAATCAAGTACGTGATGCTGTTGGAGTTATTTCATCAATAACACAAGGACGACCTATACCACCAACACAGTTATTAAAATTTGATTCATCATTAAGCACAGTTGGAGATCTAACACGAGCATTAAATGAATTTGATGTAATATTTTCTTTGAAAAATAAATCTTATGAGAATAAATATTGTTTCTATTTAGCATATTGTTATGATGAAACCGCAAAAATTCAATGAACAAATTATTCGACCACAACTTGAAGAACGTCTTGAAAGTATAATATCAGGTGCAGCACTATTGGCTGATTCATTATCAACACGTGAAGATCGTCGTGATAGAATTGTACATGAATGCAATGCTGTACGACAAGCACTTCAAGATTTACTCGATGAATATATTCAATATGTAAGGTCAAAAACAAAAAAAAGAAGAAGACAGAATATTTGTTTAATGATTACATCATTTCAATTAATGAAACTATTTTTTCATTTAGTCGAGAAAGAAAAGTTCAGAAGAAAATGTTAATATAAAAATTCAAACAATGCAAACAAAAACACGTGACCTCCGGAAACAGGTAAATAGATCATTGTTAATTCATCTTTTATATTCTATGACGATGACTATAGGGCAGGTCTTATAATCGGTTACTTTCTCTCTTCTTTTTCCTATCTTCAAGGTCATGCAATGAAGAGAGTAAGAGAATAAAACATATATACTCAATCTTGGTATGTATGTATATATACATGTACGCATACAACGAACTAATTTCTTTGCCTGTTGTTCATCAAGATCTTTTCTTTCTTTTCTTCATACTCAATTATAAGTGACCAGCCATTTTTTGGTGGGCGTCTCGACAAAGAAAAAGAGAAAGAGAATAAATAAGAGTAAAAGGGCGGCGCGTTCACTTTTACATACTTTCTAATTGTCAAGAGGTGGACACACCTAAATGCCGAAATACCTGCTATTATTATCTTTCACCCTATCAATTTCATCATCATCATCATCATTATCACTATCGTTAACTGAAAAAAAGTTGATCGAATAAATCATTATACATACTCATCAAAAACCTATTATCGTATCTATCATACGTTACATTCATAGTAATATAAAAGAAACTCATAGCATAAAGAATTAATAAAAAAAGAAAGAAGAACGATGTATGTTTATCTATGTGCGGATACTCCAAGTTCAACACATACAAGTCCAAATGTTAAATTGTATCGAAAATCCTCATCCTCATCATCTTCATCAAGTGAATCTATTGAATGTTCATATTTAACTCCAGAAGTAAAAGACGGAATTTTGATAGAATTAAATTTTATTTTTCATTTTCTTAACCTTTCTTTCTTTTTCTAGCTTCGAAAAGCAGTTGTTGATCATGTTAGTGATACATTTGTAGCAACAAATGTTCCACTTCATGCTTTAATCGATGCTGCACGACGTGGTAATGTACAACTCGTTGAAGAAACAGCAAACATCTTTTTAGAACATGCAAGCAAATTAGTAGAAGTATAATCAACAAAAGAAAAGGGAAACAATTAATTATTTTCATTTATTAAGGTTGCTAATGTTGCTTGTTCAATGTCTGATCAAGTTGAAGGTATTAAACTTGTTCGTTTAGCTGCTATGCAAATTCAACATTTATCACCACAAGTTAGTATAATATTAAACGAAATAAAAATAATTATGATATACTTTTTTTCGCAGGTTGTTAATGCTGCTCGAATACTTGCTGCACGATCAACATCGAAAGTAGCATTAGAGAATATGGATGTTTTTCGTGATACATGGGAAAAACATGTTCGATTATTAACAGAAGCTGTTGATGAAATAACAACAATTGAAGATTTTCTTGCAGTTTCAGAAAATCATATTCTTGAAGATATTAATTTATGTATTCAAGCAATGGTTGAACGAAATCCCGATCGTATATTAAATGTCATACTCATTTAATTTTTATTATTGTTTTTTTTTAAATTTCAGGTGTTGATCGTACAGCAGGAGCTATTCGAGGTCGATCAGGTCGTGTTATTGATGTTGTTACATCAGAAATGGAAAAATATGAACCAGGAGAATATACTGAAGGTGTTATGGAAAGTATTCGAGTTCTTCGTGATCAAAGTATGTAGAAAAGTTACAACCTTTTATACTCGAAAAGTAAACAAATTTTTCTTTTTTCAGTTATGCCATGTTTTGTGGAACGAATTAAAATAGCAATTGATACACTTCGTATGAGATCAGGATGTGATGATGGAAAAGTAATTCGACACAAAATAAAATTATTTTATTTCTAGAAAATAAATTTTTCTTCTTTTTCTTTTAGTTTGAATTAATTGAACAAGAATTAATTGAAGCATCGAGTAGTGTTTATCACGGTATACGTGATATTCGTAATAGTGTATTAATGAATCCGGTACGTTCTGTTTTTCTCGTTATGGGACAGCAACCACAAATACGACGAAATAAAGCCCTTAACTGTATTTTTTCATCATCAACAGAAGATTTATCTTGTACGGCAAGACCTATTCCAAAGGGAACTATCAATCGAATATTTCGAACATAATTTATCAATTTTGATAAATATAAGAAACATTCGCTTTTTGCTTTGTCAGTATTATTTTTTATCTCAGGAAACACAGAAACAATAATAATGCAGAATTGATAGAATTACTAAAGAATATACATTTTGTAATGAAAAAAGAGATTGAAAATAAAATAAAAAACTTAGGATACATCTATTTTATAAAAATTTCATATGATAAGTTTGATTTTTAAATGTAACATCGATTATATATGTTGCAAATTTTTAAATGTATATTCTTAATTAATTTTATCATCTGCATCTATAACACAGTTCTCCGTTCCTTTTTTTATATATCTATTTAATTATATTACAACAAATTAGTATTAGTCAATATAATTTGATTTATCTTTACTTTTTCTATCTATATGTGAGTACATAAATATAAAGAAAAGAGTTGTAATATTTATGGGTAAGTTTGTGTTTTTATCTAATCCAATATAAGTTTAAATATGCTTATGTAGTAATTCGTGGATAAGGGTGAAAAAAATGCTTCGGCTATGGTTGCTCTAATTTCTCGAGCTTATATATTTATATATATATATGTACTCATCACTTTTTACTTACAATTTATAACAAAAATTCTTATATTTATATTTGAATTTGTTTAATAGGATCTTGAATGGCCAAGTGATGATGATGAAGGATTAAATGATGAAATTTATGCTCAATCTCAAACATCAAGTCATGGACCATCATCAGATAGTCAACAACCTGATCTTGAAATGTATCCAGGCAAAAATGATAATCCTAGTCGAGTATGAATAGATTTAAAAATAATAATATGTTTCTTATAATTATATTATTCATTTTAGGATATGATGAGACGATTACCAAAAGAAGAACGTGAACAAATTGAATTACAAGTTGAAGGTTTTAAGAAAACTAAACGTGATTTTGAACGTGAAGTACTCAAATGGGATGATCGTGGTAATGATATTATTGTTCTTGCTAAGAAGATGTGCATGATTATGATGGAAATGACTGATTTTACACGGTAAAAATATTCAATTTCAAATAAAATAACTATTTTGATTTTATTTTACTTTAGTGGTCGTGGACCATTACGTACTACAATGGATGTTATTAATGCTGCAAAAATGATCTCTGAATGTGGTTCCAAATTAAATAAAATAGCTAAAGACATTGCTGCTCAAGTAAATGATTTATTTAATCTAATAATAATAATAATAATCATATTTATTCTAGTGTGTTGAATCTCAATCAAAATCTGATCTTGTTGCTTATGTTGATCGTAAGTATAATTTCAATATGTTCATCAATATTCATTTTTCCTTTTATTTTTTGAGGTATTACTTTATATTGTCATCAATTGGATATTACTAGTAAAGTTAAAGCAGATGTACAAAATATAAGCGGAGAATTAATTGTTAGCGGTGTATGTATTTTATTATAGATAAAAACTTTATTTTTCTAAATTTATATTATTTTCATATTTAGCTTGATAGTGCTACTTCATTAATTACAGCAGCAAAAAATTTGATGAATGCTGTTGTACTTACTGTTAAAGCATCGTATATTGCATCAACAAAATATCGTAATAAATCAGGCAATAAAGAGGTAAAGTTAATTGTAATATTTACCAGAATGTTTTCATTTTGTTTTCTTTTCTTATTAGCCGATTGTTCAATGGAAAATGCGTTTACCAGAAAAGAAACCATTGGTTTTAAATGAACGACAAAATGAATCTAATTCACGTACAAAGAAAAGTACTGTTAAAAAACGTCTTGAACCATTACATGTTCTAAGTGAATTTCAAAATTAAAATTCCATTATAAATAAACAATTCGTCAGATTTAATACTCTCAATTTTTTTTTGTATATTGATCTTTAATCCATAGATCAGATGAAGAGAATTTTTTGTGGTGCTCATTTTTTTGCTTTTTTTCTCATATACAATTTATCTTGTATGCTATACATATATTGACTACTCCATACTCTTCATTTCTTCTTTTTGTTTGTTTCTGTTTGATGTGTACTAGCTTTATTATTCGATATCATTTACTTGAATTGTAAGTTAAATTTTTGTTTCTTTAATAATATAATCAAATATTTGTCAATACAAGAATGAAGAAAACGACTGAAAATTTAATCTATGAAATTCAAATATATATATATTCAGAATAGAAAACTTTTCTACCTAGAGGTGTAAGCCGTCAGCTTGGACGCGCGTCGGCTCTAGCAAAAACGGAAGCTGCCAGCCGTCGGCTTCAGCAAAAATCGGCTGACGGCTTACACCTCTATTTCTACCGTTGTTAATTAAATCTGAACGTTCGAATATTTATTATGAGCTTATCTTAGTTTTAAATGTTAAATTTCATTGTTTATCTATTAATAATGATAGATATGTTTGTAGAATATTCTCTTTCTCGTAGAGAAGAGTCCAGTAAACATAAATTGTCTGATTAATTGCTTGCTTGTCTGTCCGCAGGGTCAAAAAAAACATCAAAAACCTATTTTTCACGGTTTTTAATTGTTTTTTCAGTAAATGTGAAGAAGATGCGTTTCTACGAGAAAGAGCTAAGCGAGTCCTCGGACGAGCGTTACTTGTTAAAATTATAAATATATATTCTTTTGAGTCCAGTAAACATAAATTGTCTGATTGGTTGTATATTCGCACATCAATGAGTAGATGAAAAATTAGGCAAAGATATAAAAGGAATTTTTTTAAAAGCGAAGTCGAAGAATTCAAATCTGACTTCTATTTTGTTTAATTATATACATCAATAGCTTGGTAGTTGATTAGTAATGCGATTTCTACAAGAATTAGACGAGCGTTACTTATTAATATTTATGAAATAAATAAATATTCTTTTTTTAAGGCAAGTTATCTTTATTATGTTTTATGTCATGAACATCATGAAGAAAAATTAAAAGATAAATGGAAACAAATTTGGTTAAAACCAGTTGTTCATGCACTCGATACATCAACACCATTGCATCGATTTCTTATTGCTGAAGTAAATCTTTTTTTTTATTAAATTATTTACATAGATTTTTTTTTTCTTCTAGTATATTTTACCAAAAATCCTTAAAGGTCATCCAGAATATTTACAAGATTTAAAAGAAATAACAGGTTATTACAAAATAAACATTGTTTTTTTCTAATAAATTTCTTTTAAATTAAAGTTAATCCTCGAACACTGATTGTTTGTACACGTATTGGTCGAATATTAGATTTATGTCCAAATATATTTTCAACATTTTCATTAATTGAACATAATTTAATTCGCCAAGGAATAACAAGTGAAGATGAACAAGTATTAGATTTTTTTTAATTTTAAATGAATAATTAAAATGAAATCTATTATGTTAAGATATGTCCTGATTGTTTATTTATTCTTTGCGAAAATCCAAAAACAACTGAATATATAATTGATATTGAATTTGACTTAATAAAATATTTCCTTCAAATGAATATTGATAATGGTTCAATATCATTTAGAAATCAAGCAATATCATTACTTAAAAAAGTATTTTGGAATTATTTTTTTTAGCATTTTATTCGTATAAAAGATAGTTGGTTATTATGTGCAAGACAAAAATTAAAAAATATTGATCAAGATTTTGCTAATCTAACAGAACGATATCGAGTAAAATTATTTTAACAAAAAAACGAAATTTAAAAATCTTTTTTTTTTATTTCAGACTTATTTAAAATGTTTAATAAATTGGTGTTGTTCTCATTTATATTTGGAAGGATCTTATTCACAACGTCATTTATCAATATTAACACTTCATTGGTTAATTCATTTACATGGAAATGAAGGAATTCAAACAGTTTGTCGTAAATATTTTAAATCAAATTTATTTCAAGAAAAAATAAAAGTTTTTTTTATTCATTATAGAAAAATCTAAACTCTATGATTTTTATGAATTACTTGATAAAAATTCGATGGAATATTTATTAAATTGTTTATGGGATACATATGAAGATGTTCGTCAATATTCTCTTGAAATAATAATTAAATTGAATGTAAGTTCTGATTTCTTTCATAAATAATCCATTTCGCTAAAGATTCAATTGTTTCTTTTGCATAAATTTGTTGAAATAAGTTCTCAGGTATTGTATTATAAATTGCAGAACTTATTTGTAAATAAAGTGTTAAAAGAATCGTTTCATTTGAATCAAATGGATTAAGATATTTACATTCTTTATTAGAAGAATATATTTTCTCTAATGCATATTTAATTCCTTGTTCAATATTATTATTATCATTTGATAATAAATCAATTAAATCAAAAAATGTTTTATTTATCAGATCATTTGAATTTAATTTCATATTAATTTTTTTAAGAATATTTTCTTTTGAAAGACCATTAAGTGAATTAACAAGTAATTCAATATATTCAGTAAATATATCAGTTGAAGTTTTCTTTCCAAACATTCTTTCAACTAAATCTTTTGCTATTTCATTACGTTTAGAATAAGAATGTTTACAATAGAAATAACCAATTGGAGATAAGCGAAGTAATAATGAAGGTGTTGCAATTAATTTACTAGTTTTTCTATCCATATCAACTGAAATACCTGATGTTTGAGCAGCTTGAGTTTCACGAAATAACTGAATTGATTTCTTAAGATGACCACGTGGTGTAAAACAATGACCTGCTGGACACATGTAACTAGAAAATTTATTTTATTTTGATTAAATAAAAGATTAGCTTTTTTTACCCATTCATCCACCATTGAAAATATCTTTTTAATAAATGATCTTGACAATAATCTCCATGATGAGCTAAACTTACTAGAAAACATAATGTTAATGAAATATCATCCGACCAAACTAAAGCTAAATCATCTTGTTCCATAAATTCTTTTTCCATTTCAATATGTTCAATAATATAAGGATCTATATTATGTGATAATAAATTTTCTCCTAATGTCATTGCATACATTGATAATAAAAGACGAGTATAATCTTCATTATTATTATTATTAATTGAAGGTGGATCCATCGGAGACATTTTATTAGGTCGCACACCTAACTCAATCATCCAATCTTTTTCTTCATATTTCGACGACATATTTTTTTTATCTAAAACTAAACCGAAGGTTATTAGTGATTTATAAATGAAAAAGAAAAACAACTGACTACGCTAAAATATTTCGAAGCGATAAGTCAAAAACCTATATATGTATTAAATTGATTTTATATTTAATTCATAAAAATCGATCTCGACCAATCGAGGTTACCGTCTATGTTGTTTAGATTGTGTTGGATAATCGATTATTCTATCAGATTTAATCACAAACTACGTTACGATAGCCAATTGAGTTTTTCTAATATTTTGTATCAAAATCAATCATAATCGGATTTTTATCAATTTCTTTTACATATATGAGTTTCACAGACAAGTCCAAAAGCGCAATTAATATCGATGGTTGTGTTTTCAATAACTGATCTAATACATATACTGCATGCATGAGCGATTGCATGTGTAGCGGCTGGTTGTAACTTTTTTTTGTGGCGCTCATCTTATTTCGATTTATATTTCTGCCTTTCTGCTTACCGTGTGTGCATTACTATCACGTTGTATAAACATTATATTAATCTATAAGGGCGTCGAGTAAAAGGTAATAAGAGTAACGTAAATTTACAACGATGGCTTCAACTGAAAAAGATGCTACAGTATTCAAGTGGGTCGATGGTATTTGTATATCTAGTGTGTGGGATAGCGATATGATTCGGTCGGCTCTTCAATATGAAGCTCAACCAAATGATATTTTTATTGTTTCATATCCAAGATCTGGTACAACAAGAATGCAATCGATCATCTATACCTTGCAGACAAATGGACAACCATTCAATGAGGATATCCTAGATTTTATTGAAAGAAGCATGTATTTAGAAGCTTATGGTGCTGAAGGTATTAAATTAATTATGCGCCGTCCTGGTGTCATCAAAACACATATTCCGTTGAATCGTATCTCAAATAATCCATCAGCCAAATATATTTGTGTTGTGCGAGATCCAAAAGCTGTTTGTGTCAGTTACTATGCTTTTTATCAATCCTCACCCATGGGACATATTCTGAAACTAGATTTTAATGAATTTTTTGATCTTTTCATTAATGGTCGCGTAATATATGGCGATTATTTTGATCATTTGCGCCAAACATGGAAACGACGAAACGATAAAAATGTGCTATTAGTTGCTTACGAAGACATGAAGAGTGATGTGATTAATGTGATACATAAGGTATATGAATCGTTCTGTCATTTCAAGAAACTTTTTCAATAATTAATACTATGATGCGTATAACAAAGTTTTTAAGATTATTCTTCTTTATCTAGGTTGCTCAATTTATTGAAATAGACAACATTAGTGATCAACTTGTTGATGTCACCGCTTATTATTCGTCGTTTGATTATATGAAAAAGAATTATAATAATACACGACGTGAATTCTCTCAAAAACCTAATCCATGGACTAAATTGTCATCATCTACATCCACTTCCAACGACATACTGTCGACAATCTCTCGATCAGAAACAGAAGACAAATTCAACGCATTGATTGAGACAATATTCAGATTAACTTGTTACGACGGACAGCTGGATTTTGTGCATAAAGGAGAAAATAATCAATGGAAAGCATTTATGAGTAAGGAACAATCTCAACTGATCAACAATCGTATGCGAGACTTATACAAGGAATGCGAAGGTCTTGAAAATTATTGGGAAAATATCCACAAACATTGAAGACATTACTCTCATTTGTTCGCTCAAAAAATCTAACTATAGCACTACATAAAGTTCCAAGTTTTCATACGGAATTCTTTTTAAATAGAATACGACTAAGGGTGTGAGTGTGGGTGCGGGTAGGCGGGTGTGGTGTGGAAGGTCATTTAAACTCACACCCACATCCTCAAGATACTTTGTTAAGAATTTGTTTCAATTCACCACAATTGTTGTTGATCTTCGAGAGAGACTAATTTAGATTCTTACAGGGAAGTTCTTTGTGATATTTTAAAATGATCTTTTAGTGAAGATGTTATTGATGGATGATGTGACAATAAAACATATTTAATCGGCTATGAAGATTGTTCTTGTTGATCAATCATCTTCGATATAGTTTTACTTTCATCTACTACATCTTTTTTTTCATTGATTGATCTTCATTCTCTTTACTTTCTGAATAATAATCTACATTGATGAATTCACTTGAAATCGTTGATACTATTTCTACCAGCTATTTAAAAACAAAACAACAAATGGCATATATTCTGTCTTTGAATATTGTAACTTTAGAAAATGTGAGTTTTATACATTGAATTAAATTTAAGTACTCAAGAGAAAATTCAATCTAATAGAGTATATGTATACATATTATCAGATTTTCATCAACTATAATAATTGAAATGAGTTTTGTATATTTAAATCTATTTTTTATCATTTGCTTCGGTCTGTTGCTCATACACGATAGAGACGATCGTGATAATAC
Source organism: Adineta steineri (assembly GCA_905250115.1). Taxonomy (NCBI): domain Eukaryota; kingdom Metazoa; phylum Rotifera; class Eurotatoria; order Adinetida; family Adinetidae; genus Adineta; species Adineta steineri. Next base: position 275,168 of record CAJNOI010000105.1, read on the forward strand.
GTTAATAATACTTCTGTTCGAATCTGAAATGGATTCGAATAAATTGCCAAAATTCAATTTAAAGTTCATCAGTATGCAAAATTTTGTATTGCAGATGCTCTTATGCAAAAAATTACATTTCTCTCCTATATCGACTGAGCCATTATCCAATCCTTTATTATTCTGTTTAAGTGAAATATAACAAATTAGTAGGTTAGTGAAGAAAAAGAAGGGTTTTTAATATTTTAAATTTTGTTAATTTAACAAAGATAATTATCTCTTTTTTCATCCAACAAAATTCTGGAGAAGAATTATATGTACACGCATGTCAGAGAGTATAGATGACGATAAAAAAGACAAGCATGCGTGTACACGTTATCACGTTGTTGATGATAAATATACGAAGTAACTCAGTACGTTTGAATTGCTATGTATAGAACATATCGACGTCAATAGACATATGTAATCTGTCAAGTTAAAAACAATACATTCAGCTAAAATAACGAAATAAAAAAACATGATATAAATCTGTATCATTGACGTTGATAATAGACATATGCATCTATAACGAACAATTACTCTCCATTTATATAGAAGATATCTGTTTAGTATTCGAATCAAATTTATTATTATGTTTGTCGCTTTTTATAATCACATTTAGGCATATTTGTTAGTAAGTATTTGTTGTAAGCAATAAAAACAAGTCAATTTGTTCACCATCTCATTAAAATAAAATGAACAGTGATGATATAAGTTGTTCGATAATGCTGGCAAAAGAAATCTGTGGAGCTTTAATTATGTCCATAGATTCAACTTGATGTAGCTGATACAACCTCAAATGAGTTATGCTTCATGTGATTTATATTCGAATTTTATTGAGGTGATGTTAAATTTAAATGAAAGTCTCCTAGAACAAAATTCATTCGAGGTTTTATTAGATATACAAAGTCTAATCGATGAGTAAAATATGAGTTTCGACACTTTTCGTCATTTCTTGTTCACTGATTAGAAAATATTTTTATATATCTTTTAGATCTATTTCAAATAATATTTTTACGTTAAACAAATACAGAATGACGTCCCGTCATGATGATAGTAATTTAGAAAACGTTGTCAAGAAAAAGGAATCAAATAATCAGAATAATAAAGATACATCGAGTCACATTTCATTTGAGAGTGATAACATATCAATAGTATCTAGTAAAAAACATCGATTTACCTTTTTATCAAGAATTCCGTTAGTATCATTTTGCTATTTATTGAAAGAATGAAAGAGAAAGTGTTTGGTTGTTGAATAGTTTATTAAGAAAATGGACAAAACCATCGAAGAATACATCAAATCGTCGATTAAAATTATTCGAAATTTACAAGTTTGCTGATAAAATTGATATTTTTCTAATGATTATTGGAATAGTTGCTGGTTAGCTATAATTTTTATTGAAAATTGTAATAATTCTTTTTTGTTTTGTTTTAAGCATTGGCAACTGGTGGTAAGTGACTAAGGAAGAGAAAAGAATAGATGCAATACTGATGATTTATTCTTTCTTAGTTTCTTATGCATCAATATTTTATTTTAATCGCCAACTACTAAATAATCTTATTCTTATGGGAAACAATAGCATAACAATGACAAGTGCAAATCAATATACAATCAATTCAAATAAATGGTAATAATATTGTAGTTTTTCTAGGAATATGGTTTAATTTGCTTTTTTAGTCAAAGTACCTTTTCATCTAATAAACATAGTAGAACATCACCATATAATGTTATACAATCGATTAGTAAAAATTATATTATCATTGGTTGTATAAGTCTATTTCTTCATTGGGTGGCATGGACAAGTTGGATGATTGCAGCTGAAAGACAAATACGACGTATTCGGTAGAGAAAAAAAATAGTTTATAATTAGTTTTATAACTGTAAATATTTATATGTATAGTTGTAAACTTTTTCGAAACATTCTTTATCAAGAAATCGGTTGGTTTGATACTCATAATATTGGTGAATTGAACAATCGTCTTAATGATGATCTAGGTAAATAAATAACAAATTTTATTAATTTTCTCGTTGCTAAGTATGTTTTTACATTATTAGATAAAGTAAAAAAAGGCATCAGGTACGAAGAACATAAAAGGTTTTTATTTTTGTAATCTAGTTTCTCTAGTGAAATAGTACCGGATTTTGTGTCACTAGTTTCAAAAGCAATTTGTGTGCTTATATATGCTTTGATAATCGGATGGAAATTGTCACTTGTCTTTTTATCAGTATCACCTTTGATTATTCTTATGTACAAAATAACTATTATAGTAAGTAATATAACAATAAGAAACTAATTTTATTTTGTCGATACTGATGGATTTGTTTCAATTGTAGATAATTGTTAAATACAGTGTCAAAGAGATAGAAGCATATAGCTTAGCATCATCAATTGCTGAAGAAGCATTAGGAAATATTCGAACAGTAACATCATTTCATGGTCAACAGAAAGAAGAAGAACGGTTTGTATCATTATTTAATCTATAACTATCGATGATTTTCCATATATAGATATAGTCAGAATCTATTCTCAGCAAAACACGTCGGAATTAGAAAAAGTTTATACATGGGCATAAGTCAAGGTCTTGGACAACTTCTTAGTTTTTCAGCTATTACATTAACATTTTGGTATGGTTTGAAATTGGTACAAACTGAAAGTCAGCATTACACACCTGGAGCATTATTCGTAGTGAGTTTATTTTATATCAAAATAGCTTTTTAGATTTTTTTCAAATTATTTAGATATTGAACTCATGTCTAGTACGTTGATTTTCTTTCTTTGATTAAAATTAAATAACTGAAATACTCTATTAAATAGAGTGTAACAACTTTCTCAACACAGTTTATTCCATGCTTTAACACATTTGCAGAAGCATCAGCTAGCGCAAGTTTTGTATTTGATATGATCGAACGAGTAAATTACAGATCATGTTCTTGCATAGCAAACATTGTATTGATCTATTTATTAGAAGTCAAAAGTTAATGTTTCGGATGACGAAGGAAAGAAACCAGAAACAATCAAGGGTGATATTGAATTTAAAAATGTAAAATTTAGTTATCCTACACGACAAGAATCTTGTGTATGACTTTTTCTTGTCATTATAATGATTAAGATCTATTTTTATATTTAAGATTTTACAAAATTTCTCAATGAAAATACTATCTGGTAAAACGATTGCTCTAGTAGGAGCATCGGGTTGTGGTAGTAAGTACTGACTTTTCTCTAATAGAAATATTCTATTTATATACTTAGAAAGTACTATTATTCAATTGATACAACGTTTCTATGATCCGGACAGTGGTGAAATATTGATTGATGGACATAATATAAAAACATTGAATGTGGCTTGGCTTCGTTCACATATTGGCATTGTTAGTCAAGAACCAGTTCTATTTGATGGATCGATCGAAGAAAATATTCGATTAGGAAAATTAGATGCAACAGATCAGGAAGTTATTGCTGCAGCCAAATTAGCTAATGCACATAATTTTATTATGGATTTTCCTGAGGTTGGTATCAAATGAAGTTTTTCATATTTCTCCTCATTTATATGAATTATCTCTAGAATTATAAGACAATATCAGGTGATAGATTAAGTGGTGGTGAAAAACAACGAGGTTTGAATTATTATCTAATAATATAAAATTTCTTGTTTTTATTTTTATTGTTCATTAGTTGTTATTGCTCGTGCACTCATCTCGAATCCAAAAATCTTGTTATTAGATGAAGCAACTAGTGCATTAGGTAGAATATATTTCTATATCTTTAGTTAAAGAGATATTTCATATATATATGTACATAGATTATAGAAGTGAACGAATTGTACAGGATGCATTAGACAATGCAAAACAAGGTCGAACAACAATTGTTGTTGCACATCGTCTAAGTACTATTCGAGATGCAGATGCAATTATTGGATTGAATGATGGACAAATAGTTGAGTATGGGACACATGATGAACTAATGAAAAACAAAGGACTTTATTATGGACTAGTAAATGAACAAGGCGCCGATAAACAATATGAATCATCATCTGAAACAGATACGAAAGAAGAAGCTAAGATAATACAATCATACACTCAAATATTATCTAGTGAGTTATTTTATATAGTTTTGAAATACATTTATATATTATTTTAGCTATTCGTAACAATATCCGAGAATTGAGCGATTCTATCGAAGAGAAAGAAACTGATGATACTGCAACATCATCGTTCGATGATTATGTAGAGGAGAAACAAAAAAAACAGTTTCATTTATTGTTGATGTTTCAAATATTAAAATTTAACATACCAGAATGGCATTGGATCTTAATTGGTAGTATAGCATCTCTTCTTTTCGGTTTTATTCCACCAGCATATGCATATTCAGTGACGGGAATTTACGGTTCATTTGCTGAATCAAATGAAGATAAACAAAAACGATTAATGAACTTTTTCACCATCGGTATTTTGTTTGCGGGTGTTGTTAGTGGACTCAGTCAATTTATTCTAAATTTTTCATTTGGAAAATCTAGTGAAGAACTTACAGCACGCATACGTAGATTAACATTTTCATCCTTACTTCGACAAGAAATGAGTTATTATGATATGAAAGAAAACTCTGTCAGTGTTCTAAATACACGTTTGGCATCAGACGTAGCAGATATTAAGGTATGTTCAAATAGTATAACAGAGACCTTTGTTCTATAATTAATCAGTAACATATATTATAGGGATTAACAGGAATTGGTATTGGTATTCTTTTGCAAGGACTTAGTACATTAGCAGCTTGTTTTACTATAGGATTTATTTCTGATTGGAAATTGGCTTTAGTACTTTCACCTTGCATACCCATAGTGTTCTTGTCAAGCAGATTACAAGGACAAAGACAAGGTGATATAAGTAAAATACAAGATAAAGGTTCATATTCTGAACAAGGTGGAAAGGTAAATAGACGCACAGAGAAACTACTATATTTATAATGACTACATCCTTTTATATTCTATTTAGTGTGCTTCTGAAGCTATAAAACATATTCGAACTGTAGTCGCTCTTCATCAAGAAAATCATTTTATCAACAACTATGAACAATTTTTTGATCAAGAATTCAAGTATAAAATTATTGATTTTCGTATTACATCTAAATAATTAAATATTTATTTAGAGTGAATATGTGTCGCCTACATATGATAGCGTTGGGTGCAGCTGTTGCTAATTCTTTGATCTTCTTTATCATTGCTGTTACTTTTTCGTATGGTAGTGTGCTTGTTCAAAAAGGCGAAATGACTTTTCAAAATGTATATAGGTATGAAATTTAAAAAGAAAAAAATTGAATTTTAAAATTATAATTAATATATTTTAAGAATGTTTGTAGTTATCCTGATTGCAACAGAACAAATTGGTCAAGCAACAGGGCAAAATTTAGATTATTCTAAAGCAAGACATGCTGCAATGCGAATTCTAAAACTAATCAAGCGTACATCACAAATTGATCCTTATGATGATTCAGGAATTATTTTAGTAAAAATTCTCTCTCCTTATATATAACGATATATACATATTGAAATAATTTGTAATTATATAATTTGTAGGACAAGATCACAGGTCGAATTGAATTTCAACATGTCTATTTTCGATATCCATCAAGACGAAATGTTCAAATATTTAGGGATTTTTCATTAACATGTGTAGATAATAGTTCTATAGCTCTTGTTGGACCATCAGGGAGTGGAAAATCAACAGTAATTGATTTGTTACAACGAATCTATGATCCATTAAAAGGAAAAATTCTTTTTGATGGTCATGATATTCGTACACTTAACATTCAATGGTTTCGTTCATTGATGGGTGTTGTTCAACAAGAACCAGTTCTATTCAATATTTCAATACGTGATAACATAGCTTATGGTGATAATAGTCGAGAATTATCTCAAGACGAAATAGAAAAAGTTGCTCAAATAGCCAATATTCATGATTTAATTATATCATTACCTCAAGTTTGTTTTACAAGCACTTTGTTTCATATCTAAAAATATTTTATTTCATTAGGGTTATGACACATTATGTGGATATAGAGGTAATCAATTATCTGCTGGACAAAAACAAAGAAGTAAGTTTATAAAACAATTTTTCAATTTTCAATCTATGGTTTAATAAATAATAGTCGCCATAGCTCGTGCCTTAATTCGTTCTCCAAATATTCTTCTTTTTGATGAAGCAACATCAGCATTAGATAACAAGAGTGAATCAAAAATTCAAGAAGTATTAGAAAATGTGCGAATGAATCGAACAAGTTTGACAATTGCTCATCGTTTATCAACGATTCAAAATTCAGACAAAATTTTTGTTATTGATAAAGGTCAAATGAAAGAAGAAGTAAGTAGTATAAAATCTTGAACAAAGAAATTGTTTTGATAATATTCATTTAGGGTACACATAATGAACTATTGAAATCAAATGGAATCTATTCAAAGATGGTTAATTCTCAGAAGAAATCAACTTAGCGGCTTTTTCAATCGATTGCGCAGATATATATTGGACAACTAAACTTGTTTTATTTTTTACAAAACTTATAATTTATACTTGTTTCATTTTAAGCCGGCATGCCAATAACAATGCTAATAAATACTAAAATCTGTTGCTGTTGATTATTTAGTAAAAGATAATAAACAATATATTTTTTGATAATCTCTAGATATATTCTAATTTGAAGAAAAAATATTGATTTCTACAGTGATTGTTATCTTTGTTATATTATTCCTTTAAATATCAGTGTAGAAAACGATCACCTCTAAGAATTATTGTCAAGGAAAGAAAACAGCAATTGAAGTAATGATGGTTATGGAAGAAAAGACATATACTTTGTGAAGAAGTATTTTTGCGTTCTTTCTTATATGTACACGCATGCGTTAGCCATCGTCGTTTGTTTTCGTTTCTAACTTGAAGATAGTTTTATGAAAGCGATTATTATCATGTTTTCTGCAACGATTTTTATCCTATTAATCGTATTCTTAGTAACGATTTATTATTATTTTAAATCTTATCAGTCCATTGTTAAAGATCGTAGCAAAAAATTATCGGTTATTAAATCTCAACGGCTTTTGGGTAATTTGAAAAATACAGGTATTTCAACAGGTCCGGTAGTAGTTCATGAAGTTTTTACCATGTTGAAAGAAAAATTTGGAGATGCTTTTTTAATTTGTCTTAGACCTTATCCTTTAGTTGTAGTCTTACGATTTATGCTTTCTATGTTTAAACGAGCAAAAATTTTATCTTATTTCATTACAGTTACTACTTGTATTGATCGTCTAATTGATGAACAATTCACGGGACAAATACACTTATCGACCCCCCCTTTTTTTATGATTTAGTCCGACTAATTAACTACTGAGGAGTTCGTTAAAATTATTCCCATGAGTACTAGACCGATAGTTTGCGATGTATATGGAAATTTAAACTTAAGTTTGACACTGCAGAAAAGGCTTATTTTTTGAAATAAAATATAATAAAAGTATAAAAAAGGGTGTGCGTGTAAGTGTGGATAAGGGTTTAAGTGTGGGTGAGGTTGTAAGTGTGGGTGAGGGTGTAAGTGCGGGTGAGGGGATGAGGGTGGGTATGGGTATAAGTGTGGTTGAAGGCATGGGTGTGATTGAGGATGTAAATGTGGGTGAAGGCGGGAGTGTGGATATCTCTTCTCTTGACGTAAACCCACGTCTACACGCTTTTTTATACTTTCATTATATTTTATTTCAAAAAATAAGGCTTTTCTGCAGTGTTAAATTCAAGTTTTAATTTTGATATATATCACAAACTATTGGTCTGGCACTCGTAGGAATAATTTTAATGAACTCCCCAGTAGTTAATTAGTCGAACTAGATCATAAAAAAAGGGGGGTCGATAAGTGTATTTGTCCCTTATCAAATAAATTTGTTCAACAAAGTGGTAATACTCAGATTCATATTCCATCCACTTTTAATTTAACTACAAATGATAATTCATCAATTTCACTTCGAGTTTATTGTAATTTTTTCTATTATTTTAATCATTATCTTCCATTGTACTTTTTAGTCAATGACCCAACCCTTGCATTAGCTAACAATACTCAATCAAATACAAATCTATCAAGATCAGTCTCATTAACAATATTAGATCGTTGTAGAAATGAAACACATCTTCGAACAAATCTTAATGAAAAAATTAAATTAATAATACCTCATGATCCAAATAAAATTATTCCATCAATGACTTTACAAAATGTAACTTCCATTCAAAAGAACTCTCATTATCAAATATTTAATTTTCATTTTATCAATCTTCAACAATCACAATGGAATAATAATCGAAGTGTTTCATTAATTTTTGAAATGAAATCTTTAAATATCAATCAAAGTTATTTATTAATCTATAGATTTGATACTTCAATTAATCAAATTGATGGATGACTACTTCTTTGTCCTTTAAGGTAATTGAATTTAGTTGTTTTTCTAAATAAAATATTTTATTTTTAATTTAGGTTTAGCAAATGATAAATTTTATAAATGTTTTCTTAATAATGAACAAACACTTGGCCATCAATCAATTAAATTTGGTTTACGAGAATTAAATTTAACGGAATATGAAACTTTTTGTATAAGTCAATCTATTAATAGTAATCTACTATTATCAAATTAACCATTTAATTTTACTTGAAATTACGAATTAAGAACTTATACAGCATGTTGTTATTATTTAAATAAAAATTTGATTTGGAAAACAGATGGAATATTAGTAAGTATTATAGATCTCTTAGACAAAGAAAATTATTGATATTTAATAAAAGGTTGGATCTGAAACGAATCATTATCAAACTCAATGTTTTCCAAATTATTTAACAATATTTGCAGGTGGATTTCTTGTTTTACCATTACCTATCAATTGGAATGTGTTTGATAATGCTGATTTTTCAAGAACTAAAACAATTTATTTAACTATTATTTGTATTTGTATACTTTATATATTAATAGTTATCTATGCACGTTATAAAGATAAAAAAGATCTTGAAAAATTAGGTGTAACACCATTATCTGATAATTATTCTACTGATCAATATTTTTATCAAATGATTGTTTTTACTGGTCATCGAGCAAATGCTGGAACAAATTCAAAAGTATAATAAAAGAAATAGAATATTTCAAAAAAAAACCTTTCATTAGGTTCATTTTATTCTTGCAGGTGAAGAAGATGAAACAGCAGTTCGTACTTTTTCTGATCCACATCGAAAAATTTTGCAACGTGGTGGAATCGATGCTTTTATTATGGCGGTTCCAAAGTAAAGAATTTCATTTACTAAAAGGATTATTTAAAAGATATGACATATTTAGATCATTAGGACTATTGAATTATATGCGTATTTGGCATGATAATAGTGGTCAACATGATAAAGCATCATGGTTTCTTAAATATATTATTGTTCGTGATTTACAGACAATGGAAAAATCTTATTTTATATGTCAACAATGGTTTGCTGTAGAAAAAAATGATGGACGTGTAAATATTTTTTTCATAATTTATTAAAGAATTATTCTATAAAAACAAAAATTTAGATTGAACGAATTTTACCAATAGCGGGTGAATTACAAAAACATGAATTTTCTTATGTGTTATCAAAACAAGCATATCATAGTATAACAGAAGGTCATCTTTGGTTTTCAATATTTTCTCGTCCACCATCAAATAAATTTACATGTGTTCAACGATGTACTTGTTGTTTTGTATTACTTTTTACTGCAATGCTTTTAAATATTCTTTATTATGATCAAACAAATGAAACAAATACAAATCAGACAGATGGAAGTTTATCATTTGGTCCATTCTATATCAGTTCTCAACAGATTAGTATTGGTATAATTGTTGAAATTCTTTCATTTTTTCCAAGTTTATTACTCGTTCAATTCTTTCGACGAATATTACCTCGACAATCGTTAGTGTAGTAAAATCTTTTCATTTTTCATATTTATTTATTTGCTTTAGTATAAAATCAAATAAAACGAAACGATCACAACTGATGTTTCCTTGGTGGTGTTTATTTTTTGCTTATAGTTTATCATTTATATTAGTCCTGGTATCATCATTTTTCATAATCGTTCGTGGTATTCAATTTGGTGATTTAAAAACACAAAAATGGTTAACATCACTTCTAAGTGGTTTCTTTTCCTCCATATTTTTAATTCAACCATTAAAAGTAATTATTTATTTTAATAATAAAATGTATATGTATGTTTTATAGATTGTTGCATTAGCAATTTTCTTTGCTTTTTTTATTCGAAAATCAGACAAAGATAACGAAGCAGCTGAATATTTGGATGATAATGTTGATTTAAATCATAATGAAGAATATTTACATTCAAGAGAATCTCCATTGACTTATTGTTCACAAACTCGTAATGTTCGTTTAAATGAAAGTGAATTAGCTTGTATTCGTGATCAACGTTTAAAAGAAATACGTATGTGGGAAATAATACGAGAAATTGTATTCTATTTCTTTTGTCTAATCTTGATATATCTTATTACTTATACAAATATGAATTCAAATGCTTTTTTTCAAGTAAATCATTTACAAAAATATTTTTTAAATACAAATCAGATTGATAATGATTATACGAAAGTAAGAGTTATTTATTTTCATATAATATATGTTATTCAATGATTAGATTTCTACAATTGATCAATATTGGAATTGGTTAGAAAATAGTTTTATTTTAAATATTCATGCTCAACAATGGTATAATGGTGAAGCACCTGAAAATTTAAATGGTTTTATTAATGATAAATCTAATCGTTTAATTGGAAGAGTTCTAATGAGACAATTACGTGTAAAAACAAGTTTATGTCCTACAAAATTATCTTTAAAATGTAATGAAGATTATAGTTTTTTTAATGAAGATAAAAATTCATATACTCCTGGATGGTTAAATCAAACAAATGAGTATTCAAATTCTTCAATTATTCGAGCTTTCCTATATGACAATGGAGAGAATTATGATCAATATATATATATTGGTAAATATGGAACGTATAATTCAGGTGGTTATATATATGAATATCAAGGTCGTTTATCTGATATTCATAGTAATTTATCTGAACTTCATCGATTAAGTTGGATTGATAGTCAAACACGAGCAATTCTTCTTCAATTAACTTTATATAATCCAAATGTTCAATTATTTACTTCAGTTAAATTTCTTACAGAATTTTTACCAACAGGTGGTTTATTACCACAATATCGTGTTGAACCAATAACTTTTCAAGGTTAGATTTTCTTTTTATGCATAAACTTGATCTTCTTTTGCTTTTAGTTTTTATATCATCATTTCAATTAATTTGTACAATAGTTTATATGTTCTTTATAATTTATCATATGATAATAGAAATAAAAAGTGTTCTTCGAATAAAATTATCTTATTTTTATAATTTTTGGTCTGATATTGATATTGGTATCATAGGTTGTTCATGGGGAATATTAGGAGTTTATATATGTCGATATCAACAAACAATTTCTATTGGAAATCGTTTTCAACAAACAAATGGATATGCTTATATTAATTTACAAGTACTTATATGTGTTAATGATATATTAACTTATTTACTTGCATTTTGTTGTTTTTTTGGTACTTTAAAATTTCTTCGTCTTTGTCGATTTCATCAACGTTTATTATTATTTACAAAAACACTTCAATATGCTAAAAAAGATTTATTTTCATTTATGTTTATGTTCTTATTTGTATTTATGGCATTTCTTACATTATTTTATTTATTATTTTCTGATAAAATTTCAAGTTGTTCAACATTATTACATACAGCACAAACGCTTTTTGAAATGATGTTAATGAAATTTGATGCATATGAATTAACAAATGCTGCACTAATGCCTGAATTCATTTATTTTAGTTTATTCTTCTTATTTGTTATATTTATCTGTATGAGTATATTTATTACTATTATTAATGATACTTTTCGTATCGTTCGCAATAATACAAAAATTAAGTACAATGAAGATCAGACAATTTTTGAATTTATGCTTCATAAATTTCAACATTGGGGATAGATAAGACGGATTGTAAATTTGTGTCATTGAAATGCTTTGTTATATTAGGGTGGGGAAAATTACATGACTTCGAATCATTTGAGCTAAGATATGAACAATTGCGTGCAAAATACTCTGATCCAATTGAGCACTTTTCTAAAAAATAGATCAATTATTAAATGCATTCAATCGAGTAAGTGTAACTTATAAATAATATTAATTTTTATTATTCTTTTTAATTAGCTTTACATAAGTCAACAAAATAATATAAAATGACGATCAATAATATTATATATGTCTTTGTTTGTAATGTATTTGTCTACTTAAATAAAATTATTTAAAGTTAAATCATATCAAAAGCTTTGAAACTGAAATATTGATTTTGTTTCTTGTTCTAATTGTACTGCACTTATTATTCGTGCAAGTATATTGGATATTTTTTCGAAATTATCATGTTTTATATACAACATCCAACAAATGAATAATAGTGCTACACATAAGGGTGTGCATCTTCTCTTAACTTTTCTCCACATTTTAAAATATTTTTACTATATTTTTAATATAGTTGTACAAAAAAAATGAGAGCTTCATAGTTTTCTACTATTGTTATATTTTTCAAAATCATTTTCATTGATTTAATTTTTCTCCATCATTAAATTGTGCTCGAGCACGTTTTATAACATATTTAGTTAATTCTCTTGCACTCATTGTTGAAACAATTTTAATATTTAAAATTTTTTTTGGTTCTTCTTTCCTTTGAATTGTTTTATAAAATTCTAATAACGTACTTTTTAAACTGATGCTAAAATTTTTAATATAATTTTTTTTGTGATGCATTTAAACGGTGTTCAAAACGAAACGATGGATTTTTTCTAAAAAATATTGAATAAATATAATCAAGTAAATTTGATTTAATAACATCACGACTAATGAATAAAACAATTTCATTTTCAAATATACGATCTTGATATTCTTGTGTAACTTTTATGAAGTTCTATACTTTTTAATGAAAAACAATCTATTGTTAATATATGTAATACACGACATAGATATTTTAATATATTTTCATCTGTATTAAACAATCATGTTTTTAAATGTTAAATTTAATTGTTTATCTATTAATAATGATAGGTACATTTGCAGAATATGATAAAACTGTTCATATAATATTAATAAGCGATTATCATTGGTAAAAGTTTCTGTTAATAATATTCCAATTAATGATTTATCATCAAGATTTATTGAACAATATAATAAAGAGAATAATGGCCAACAAACACAAATATCTTCTTCTCGACTACGTAAATCAAAAACAATTATATGAAAAGAAACATTCAATGGCATTGATCAATAGTTTTTATTTCGCTAATATCGTTAATAATAAAATGAGGTTTTATATCAAGCCAACTAATTATTGGATGTTTAAATAAATTTAATAAATATATACTAATTGTTGACATACCAGAATACGGTAAAACTTCATTTGACTAAATAAAAAAAGAAAAATCTAAAATATTTTATCTGAAATATTTCATTTACTGGGGTGTATAAATAAGTAATATAATCAAGTAGAGCTTGTAAATCACATTGATTACCAAAAATTAAAATAATATTTGCTTTATCATAATCTTCTTCATGAAGTATCATTTTCTAAAGTATAAAAAAGAGTTTTTAATTAAATTGTTCTCTAAAAATAATGAAATATAACTTTAAAGTTTTTATAAACAGATCGACAAACTTGAACTAATTAATTGGATTATATGAATATGATATTTTCTCTGATGCAAAAATGAAATTATATATTTCATAGCTGATTGTTCCTCTCTGAACATTAAACTTCTGTTAAAAAATCCTTTAAATAAAACTGTTGATATTTAAATCTCATTTCTAATAAATAAAAAATATCTTATGACAATATTGTTTTGGTTATACAGTCGATAAAATAATATAATAAATTTCAATTAAATTGATAAATAATCAAGAAGTTACTGTCCATATAGTTTATTTAGTTCTTTATGATTAACTTAATAGTTTTAAAAAGTTGATAATTATCGAATTTTTTTGAATATTTAAATTTGCATTGAAATAATGCTTATGTATAACAGTTCAATGAAGTTATAACTGTATCAAGACATTGATACAAAAACGAACATGAAAATTATTCATGCATATCGGTTAAACATGCTGCATTAGATAAAATTACTTCAATATTTTTTTTCTTATCTCCATTTATTATACTTTCAGATCGAAACAAAAGTCTTTTCAAACTATTAAAATGACTAAAAAGAAGATATCCATTCATACGCACATTCTAAAATTTGTTCGTGCACTCAATAAATCGATGAGTAATGATAGCTTTTGCGTCTTTTTTTTTGTATGAAATTGTCAGGCTTCTTTCTTTTTCTTTTTTTCCTCTGCTTCATTTGAATACGTGTAACTTAGAATAAGAAATGTAAACATCAAACCATGCTTGATTGCTTTCATTAGTAACTCAGAATGGTGGACGTCCTTCGAAAACGAAGACATGTGCTATTGAAAGTGATAGAAGGAAATTATAAAAAAATTATTATGCAGTATATTGAGTAAAAGAAAAAAATGAATGTTTTTATTATGGTTTATTTAAAAGATATAGTTAGAAGCTCTACTAACGCCAATAAAAAATATTGGAACCTCGAAGTTTGCCTTGTGAAATAAAGAAAAGAATATACTTCTAGTTGTATACTGTAAGATATACTTTCAAAAGAAGATGCTGACTTTTCATAATTGTTGAAAAAACAGTATGAACGCGTCAATTTTATGAACACTGTTTGCTCTTTTCAGTAGAAAAGTTTAACAAAAATTTAAATCAGGATTTTATTTGATAGTTTTCATCAATTGTTTTGTAGAATCTTACACTCTCACATTTTACGAAACTTATAATGTATTTAATATTTTTGAGCATCGAAAGACATTAAAACGTTGCTCACGTCTGTTATAAATATTTAGTTTTGTTTTCAAGAAGCAAAGAATAGTATATTTTCAGCTTTTGATTTTATTGAAATGCAAAATTAGAAAAAAATTTGAAAAAATAAAAATAAAAAATATGCGATTATAAATAATAAAAAAACAGAAAAGAAAAAGAAAAAGTATGCGAGAATAAATAATAAAAAAACGGAAAAGTAAAGAAGATGAGAAAAAAAAGCTAGCTAATTGATAAAGTTTTTTTAGGTTCATGTTGGTTGATGGCGATATTTGACTTCTTATGTATGTTCCAGATCGTGCCATCATACATCCTACAAAGCAAAAATAGTAAACGTATTCAGTATAAGTAATCTCAAAGATCAAGTATGATTCATGAAATGAAACATCAACTACAGTCTTTGAATAGTACATACCCGACTTATTACTTCTCATCAAGATTCTATTCAAGGATCTGATTCAGTTCGAAGGGAAGCTTTCGGGTTCATTGTATGACCGAGAAACACACAACAAATGGTCAGCTCAAACAATCATTCATTTTAAATATTTTGCTCAGTTCCAGCTATAGATTTCGAGTTCATCACATAATGGAGGAACACACGACAAATGAATAATTCATAGCAAGATTCTATTTAAATATTTCGTTCAATTCAAAGAAATCATTTTTAGTTCATTACAAGATAGATGAGTACATAACAAATGAATAACTCATAGGAAGACTCTCTTCAAATATTTTGTTCAGTTCAAACCAAACATTTCAACTTCATTATAAGATAGCAGAACACACGACAGATGAATAATTCCTAATAACATTCTATTCAAATATTTTATTCAGTCCGAAGCAAAGATTAAGAGTCCATGACATGGTGGAGGAACACACAACAAATGAATAAATTATAGGAAGATTCTCTTCAAATAGTTTGCTCGGTTCAAAGCAAAGATTTCAAGTTCATCATATGATAGCAGAACACACAACAAATGAATAATACATAAAAAGACTCTATTCAAGTATTTCCCTTAATTCGAAGCAAAGGTTTTAAATTCATTATAAGGTGGAGGAACACAGAACAAATGGTCCACACAAACAAATATTCCTATCACATATTTTGCTCAGTTCAAAGCAAAGATTTCCAGCACATTACATGATAGAGCAACGCACGAGAAATGCATAGCTCATAACAAGATTCTCTTCAAATATTTTATTCAGTCCGAAGCAAAGATTAAGAGTCCATGACATGGTGGAGGAACACACAACAAATGAATAAATTATAGGAAGATTCTCTTCAAATAGTTTGCTCGGTGCAAAGCAAAGATTTCAAGTTCATCATATGATAGCAGAACACACAACAAATGAATAATACATAAAAAGACTCTATTCAAGTATTTCCCTTAATTCGAAGCAAAGGTTTTAAATTCATTATAAGGTGGAGGAACACAGAACAAATGGTCCACACAAACAAATATTCCTATCACATATTTTGCTCAGTTCAAAGCAAAAATTTCCAGCACATTACATGCTGCAAGAACACACGACAAATGAATAATTAATAGGAAGATTCTCTTCAAATATTTTGTTCCGTCCGAAGGAAAGATTTCGAGCTCATTATATGATGGAGGAACACACTATAAATGAATAATTCATAGGAATATTCTATTCAAATCTTTTCTTCAATGTGAAGCAAAGATTTCGAGCACATGACGTAGTGGGGGAACACACAACAAATGAATAATTCATAGTAACATTCTATTCAAATATTTTGCTTACCTAGAAGCAAAAATTTAGAGTCCATGACATATGGGAGGAACACACAACAAATGAATAATTTATAGGAAGAATCTATTCAAATGTTTTGTTCAGTTCAAGCCAAAGATTTAGAGTTTGTTACATAGTGGAAGAACACACGACAAATAATCAATTCATAGCAAGAGTCTCTTCAAATATTTTGTCCAGTTTAAAGCAAAGATTTTGAGCTCATTACGTCATAGAAGAACACACGGTAAATCAATGGTTCATATCAAGGTTCTATTCAAATATTTTAACCAGTTCGAAGTAAAGATTTAGAGTTTGTTACATGATGGAGGACCACAGGACAAATGAGCAGTTGAAACAAACACTCATTTCCGATATTTTTCTTAGTTCGAAACAAAGATTTCGAGTACATGACGTAGTGGAGGAACACACAACAAATGAATAATTTATATTAAGATTCTATTCGAATATTTTGCTGAATTCAAAGGAAACATTTCAACTTCATTTCAAAGTGTAAAAACGCACAACAAATGAATAATTCAAACAAAAATCCTATTCAAGTATTTCTTTTACTTCGGAGGAAAGGTTTCGAGTACATTACATGGTCTAGGAACGCACAACAAATGAATAGTTCTTACCAAAACTTTATTTAAGTATTTTCTTCAGTTCAAAGCAAACATTTCCAGTTCATTAGACGGTGTAAGAACATAACAAATGAATAATTCAAAACACAAGTCTATTTAAGTATTTTGTTCACTTTGAAGCAAAGATTTCGAGCTCATTACATGGTCGAAAAACACAGAACAAATGAATAATTCATAGGATGATTCAATCCAAATATTTTGTTCAGTTAGAAGCAAATATTTCAAGTTCATTATATGATGGAGGAACACACAGGAAATGAATAACTCATAGTAAGATTCTATTCAGATATTTTGTTATGGTCGAACAAATGATTTCGAGTTCATTAAGTAGTTGAAGAACACAGAACAAGTGAAAAATTCATAGTATGATTCTATCCATATATGTTATTTACATAGAACCAAAAGATCTCGAGTTTATTGCATGGTACAGGAGCACACAGGAAATGAATAATTCATAGTAAGATTTCATTCAGTTATTTTGTTATGTTAAACCAAATGACTTTGAGTCCATTAAGTAGTTGACGAACACAGAACAAATGAAAAATTCATAGTATGATTCTGTCCATTTATTTTCTTTGCATAGAACCAAAAGATCTCGTGTTCATTACATGGTGCAAGAACACATAGGAAATGAATAATTCATAGGAAGAATCTATTCAAATACTTTGTTCAGTTCAAAGAAAATATTTCAAGTTCATTATATGGTGGAGGAACACACAGGAAATCAGTAACTCATAGTA
>CAJNOI010000105.1:293328-335223 GCA_905250115.1 Adineta steineri
TACCAAGATTCTATTCAAATATTCTTGGTACATCGAGGAAATGATATACGAACAACCACCTATAACGACCCAATTCATGGCAAAAGAGCAGCCAAACAAACACTCATTTCAAATACATTGTTACGTTCTAAGCAAAGATTTGGAGCTTATTGCTTGCTGAAGAAACACGTAACAAACAAGTAATTCATAAAACGATTCTTTTCAAATATATTGTTGAGTAAGAATAAATGATTTAGTGTTTATTACATGGTGAAGGAACGCACTACAAATGAATAATTCATACCAAGACTCTATTCAAACAATTTGTTCAGTTCGAAACATAGATTTTGACATCATTACATGCTAAAGGAACTCACAAAAAATAAATAATTTATAAGAAGATTCTATTCAAATATTTTGTTCAGTTCGAAGAAATGATTTCGAGTATATTACATGTTGGAGGAATATACAACAGATGAATACTTAATAGTAAAATTCTGTTCAAATATTTTCTTTAGTTCGACGTAAAGCTTTCGAGTTCATTACATAGTGGAGGAACACATAACAAATGAATAATTCATATGAAGATCCTATTAAAAAATTTCGTTCGCTTTGAAGCAATGACTTCCAGTTCATTAGATAGTCAAAGAACACACGACAAATGGGTAGAAGAGACAAACATTCTCTTCAAATATTTTGTTCAGTTCAAAGCAAAAACTTCGAGTTCATTCTATGCTCCAGAGACACACCCCAAATCAATAAGTCATACTAGGCTTCTATTCAAATATTTTGTTGAAATTGAAGTAAAACTTTCGAGTTCCTTCGATGATCAAGAAACACGCAAAAAATAATAATTCATATAAAGATTCTATTCAAATATTTTGTTCACTTCGAATCAAAGATATTAAGTTTATGACATAATGGAGAAACACACAACAAATGAAAAATTTATATTATCATGATGCTATACAGCTATTTTCTTCAGTTCGAAGAACAGATATCAAGTACATTACATGGTGGACGAACACACGACACAAAAATAATCCAAAGAAAGACTATATTGAAATATTTTATTCAGAGGAACCAAAGATTTCGACTACATCACATAATAGAAAAACATACAATAAATGAATAATTCATAGCAGAACTCTATCCAAGTATTTTATTGACTTCGAAACTTAGATCTCACGTGCTTCATATGTTGTAGGAACACACGACAAATGCAGAATTCGAACAAAAATTTATTTCGAACTTTTTGTTCAGTTCAAAGCAAGGATTCGATTTTATTATATTCTAGTGGCACAGATGACAAATGAATAATTCTCACCAAACGTCTCTTCAAATATTTTGTTTACTTAAACATAAAGATTTGGAGTATATTACGTGCTGAAGGGACATATGATAAATTGATAATTTAAAAGAAACTTCTACTCAAATATTCTGTCCACTACGCAGCAAAGCTTTCGAATTCATTACATGATGGATCAACACACGACAAGTGAACAATTCAAAACAAGATTCTATTCAAATATTTTGTTCAGTTCGCAGCAGAAGTTTCGACTTTATTAACTCGTGGACAAACACACGGCAAATCAACAATTCATAGCAAGATTCTACTTGAATATTTTGTTCAGTTCGCACGAAAGATATCGATTTCATTACATGGTGCAAAAGGACATAACAAATGACCAGCTCAAACAAACAATCATTTTAAATATTTTGTTTAGTTTCAAAAGAATGTTTCCAGTACATGACACGGTAGAGGAATACACCTCAAAGGAATAATTCCTATAAAGGTTTGATTAAAATACTCTGTTCAGTTCAAAGAAAAGGTTTCAACATCATTACTTGACGAAGTAACATAACAAATGGAAAATTTGTATAAACATTCGATTGCAATATTTTGTTCAGTTCGTAGCAAAAAATTCGACTTCGTTGCATGATGAAGGAAGACACAGTAAGTGAAAAACTCACAACAAGATCCTATTCAAAGATTTTGATCAGTCTAAAGCAAGGATTTCGACTTCATTGCATCTTTGGAGAACACATGATAAATGAAAATTTGACAATATGATTCTACTAGAATATTTTGTTGATTTTGAATGAAATATTTCAGCTACATTACATGCTGGACGAACACAGGATGCATGAATAATCCATAAAAAGATTCTATATAAATATTCCGTCCAGTTCAAAGCAAAGATTTCGAGTTTATTACATGTTGGAGGAACACACGAAAAATGATTAATTCATAGGAAGATTCTACTCAAAAATTTTGTTCTGCTCGAGGCAGCGATTTTGTGTTCATTACATCGTGGACGAATACATGACAAATGAATCATTCATAACACGGTTCTAGTCAAATATTTTGGTCAGTCTTAGCAAAGATTTTCACTGCGTACATGGTAGAAAAACAAAAAATAAATAATTATCCTATATTAAGACTCTATTCAAATATTTTGTTGAGTTCAAATCAAAAACGTCAAGCTCGTTACATGATATACGATCGCATGCCAAACCAGTAATTAAGATCAAAATTTTATTCAAATATTTTGTTTAGCTTCAAGCAAATATTTTGTGCTCATTATATCGTAGAGACGCACACGGCAAATCAATACTTCATATAAAAATTCTATTCAGATAATTTGGTCTGTTTGCATCAAACATTTCAAATTCATTACATGCTGGCGGAGAACACAGCAAATAGTCAATTCATAACAATATTCTATTCAAATATTCTATACTTTTCGAAGCAAAGACATAGATTTTATTACATTGTGAAAGAACACGCAACATATGAAAAATCCAAAGAAAGGTTGTTTTCAAATATTTCATTTAGTTCCTAGAAAAGATATCGATTTCATTAGATAGTGGACGAATATACCACTAATGAATAATTCATACGAAGGTTCTATTCAGAAATTTTGTTCAGTTCGAAACAATGGTTTCGAATTCTTCACATCTTGGAAGAACATACAACAACTGAATACTAAATAATAAAATTCTGTTCAAACATTTTCTGTAGTTCGAAGCAAAGATTTTGATTTCATTAGAATGTGGAGGAACACAAGACAAATGATTAGTTTATAGGAAGATTCAATTCCAATATTGTGTTCAGTTTGAGGTAAAGATATGGACTTTGTCAGGTTACGGTGGAACACACGGCAAATAGAAAATTGATAACAAGATTGTATTCAAATATTTTCTGTAGTTCGAAGCAAAGATTTTGATTTCATTAGAATGTGGAGGAACACAAGACAAATGATTAATTTATAGAAAGATTCTATTCAAATATTTAGTTCAGTTTGGAGCAAACATTTTGAGGTTATCTCCTAGGCAAGAAACACTCAATAAATCTTTAAGTGATAGAAAGATTGTACCCAAATATTTTGTTTAGTTTAATGCGAACTGTTTAATTGTGTTAGATGGTGCAGGCACACACTAGAAAGGAATAATTTATACTAAGTTTCCATTCCAATACTTTGCTCAGTTTGAGGCAAAGTTTTCGACGTCATTATATGGTGAGAAAATACGCGACGGAGAAACGATTTATACCACGATACTATTCAAATATTTTCTTCGCTCAAAGCAATGGTTTCTCGATCATTACACGCCGGAAGAACACCGAAGATTGAACAAATCATAGCAAGGTTTTATTCTATTGTTTTGTTCAGTTCAATGCAATTTTTTCGATTTCATTACATGCTGGAGCAAACACACGACAAATCAACAGTTCACACCAAGATTCTATTTAAGTATTTTGTTTAGTTGGTAGCAAAGATTTTAGCTTCACTCATTGTTGCATGAACACGCGACAAACGTATAATTCATAACAAGATCCTACTCAAATATTTAGCTCAGTTAGTAGCAAATATTTCGAGTACATTACGCGATGGAAGAATAGAGACCAATGAATAATTCTTAACAAGATTCTCATCAAATATTTTGTATAGTATGAAGAAAAAATACCGAGTTTATTGTATGGTGGAGAATCACATTACAAATAATTAACTCATAGGAAGATTCTATTAAAATATTTCGCTCAGCTCTAAGCGAAGTTACTGAGTTCTTATATGCCGCTGGAAGATATGGCAATGAATAGGGGATAACAAGATTCTACTTAAATATTCTGTTGCATTGGAAGCGATCGTTCCGTGTTCATAGCATAATGGAGGAAAATACGGCGAACGAATAATCCATACCAAGGTTTTATCCAAATATTTTGTTCAGTCCAAAGCAATCCTTTCGAGTTTGTTACCAGATGGAGGAACACACGACACATGAATAGTTCTTAGAAAGATTCCATTCAAATATTTTGTAGAGTTTGAACGAAAGATTTCGAGTTCACTGGATGATGAGGAAATACAGGGCAAATAAGATGTTCATAATAAGATTCTTTTCAAATATTTTGTTCAGTTCGAACCAAAGATTTTGAGTCTATCACGTAGTAGAGGAACACAAAATCGATGAATAGTTCTTAGCAAAATTCTTTGCAAGTATTTTTTCAGTTCGAAGCAAACATTTCAAGTTTATTGCATGGTGAAGGAACACACGACGAGTGAATAGTTCATACCAGCCTACTATTCAAATATTTTCTGCAGCTCCCAGGAAAGATTTTGAGTCTATCACATTGTAGTGGAATACAAAACTGACGAATAGTTGAAAGCAAAATTCTATATAAGTATTTTTGTCAGTTCGAAGCAAACATTTCCAGATTATTATATGCTGGAGGAACACACGACGAGTGAATAGTTCATACCAAGCTTCTATTCAAATATTTTCTACAATTGTAAGCAAATATTCTCAGGCCTTTCGATGTCTGAGGAACAAACGACTGATAATTGATTGAGAGTAAGATTCTCTTCCAACGTTTTGCTCAGATCGACCCCAACATTTATGGATCGTTGCATGGTGGAGGAACACACGGTAAATGAATCAATACTATAAAGATTCTATTCAAATATTTAGTTCACCTCGAACCAAAGTTTTCGAGTTAATTACATAGTGCAAAAACACACGCGAAATAAATAATTTATACCAAGGTTTCATTCAAGTATTTTGTTCCGTTTGAAGCAGTGATTTCGAGTTCATCACGTAGTGGAGGTACATTAGATAAATCAGCAATTTGAAGGAAGATACTATTCAAATGTTTTGTTTAGCTCGCAGCAACGATTTCTAATTTACCACATGGTGGAAGAGCACGCGACAAATCAATCACTCATACCAAGATTGTTTCAAATATCCTCTAGTTTGAAGCAAAGATTTCGAGATTATTAAAAGCTGAAGAAACACACGATAAATGATGAATTGATAACAAGATTTTATTCGAAGGTTGTGTTCAGTTCGTAGCGAAGATTTCGTGTTATTACCTGGTGGGAGAACACACAACAGATAAATAGTGCAAAACAAAATCCTATTCAAATATTTTTGCACTGCAAACCAAACGTTTTCTATTCAATACATTGTGGAGGGCGATACGACAAATGAATAATTCATACCAAAAATGTATTCAAAGATTTTGTTCGGTTAGAAGGAAAATTTCCCGTTCATTAGAAAATGGAGGAACACACGACAAAGGACTACTTCATAGGAAGATTTAATTCAAATTTTTTCTGTTTCAAATATAGATTTTGAATGCATTAGACGGTGAAGTGACGCACGACAAATGAATAATTGATAACAAGATTCCATTCAAATATTTTGTTTAGTTCGAAGGAATGATTTCAAGTTTATTAGATGATGGAGGAACACACCACCAATGAATAATCCAGAGCAATGTTGTATTCATATATTCTGTCCTGTTCGAAGCAATGATTTCAAGTTTATCAGATGGCGGAGGAACACAGAAAAATGATTAATTTATAGGAAGGTTTTATCAAAATATTGGGTATATTTTGAAGCGAAGATTTCGAGTTATTACATGGTCGAGGAATATAGAACGAATGAATAATTTAGAACAAGATTCTATTCAAATATTCTGCTCAATGTGAACCAAAACCTTCGATGTCACTACATGGTGGTGGAATACACGACGAATGATGAACTGGTAACAAGATTCTATTCAAAGATTTAGTTCAGCTCGAAGGAAAGTTTTCCAGTTATTTTATGATGGAGGAGTGCATGAAGGACGAATAATTGACATCAAGATTCTATTCAAATAATTTGTTCAGTTGGAAGAAGTGAAGTCCAATTTATTAGATCTTGGAGAAACACACCACAAATGCATAGTTCATATTAAGATTCTTTTCAAATATTGTGTTTAGTCGAAGCGAAGATTTCGACTTTATTACATGGTGAAGTAGCATTCGACCAATGATTAATTTAGAAGAAGATTCTGATCAAGTATTTTGTGAAGTTCGAACCAAAGACATTAGGTTTATTAAATGCCGAGGGAACATATAAGAAATGTCTAGCTCATATTAAAATTCTACCAAATATTTTGTTTAGTTCGAAGGAATGATTTCAAGTTTATTAGATGATGGAGGAACACACCACCAATGAATAATCCAAAATAATGTTGTATTCATATATTTTGTCCTGTTCGAAGCAATGATTACAAGTTTATCAGATGGTGGTGGAACACACAAAAATGATTAATTCATAGCAAGATTCTACTCAAGTATTTTCTTAAGTTCGAGGAAAGGATTTCGAATACATTACAACGTGGAGGAACACACGACGAATGAATGATTCATATCAATATTCTATTCAAATATTTTGTTCACTGCGAACCGAGAATTTCGACGTTATTACGAGGTGGTGGAACACATGACAAATGATGAACTGGTAATAAGATTCTATTCTAATATTTTGTTAAGTTCGAGGAAAGGATTTCGAATACATTACAACGTGGAGGAACACATGACGAATGAATGATTCATACCAATATTCTATTCAAATATTTTGTTCACTGCGAACCAAGAATTTCGACGTCATTACGAGGTGGTGAAACACATGACAAATGATGAACTGGTAACAAGATTCTATTCAAGGTTTTTGTTCAGTTTGTAGCAACGAATTCAAGTTCATTACAGGGTGAAGGAATCGATGACAAATGAATAGTATATAGGAATATTTTTATCAAATATTTTATTCTATTCAAGAAAGGAAATCTAGTTTTTTAGGTGTTGTAGGAACATACAACAAATGAGTAATCCATAGGAAGGCTGTATTCAGATATTTTGTTCATATCGAAGCCACTATTGCGAGTTTATTAGATAGTTGAGGGAAACACGACTAACAAATGATCTACAGTAAGATTTTATTTAAGTATTTTGTCCACTTAGTAGCAAAGTTTTCGACTTTATTACATGATGCAAGTACACACGACTAATGGATAATTCCTAGTAAGGCTCCTTTCAGATATTTTGTTCATGTCGAAGCCGCGATTGCGAGCTTATTGCATGGTTGAGAGAAACATGACCAATGAATAGGTCGGACTAACGTTCTATTTAACGATTTTGTTCAGTTCGAAACAAAGTTTTGAAGTTCGTTATATGGTCGTAGAATACACGATAAATGAATAATATGAAGGATTATTGTATTCAAATACTTTTTCGTGTTTGAGGTAAAGTTTTCTAGCTTATTATAAGGTGGTGAACTACATGACGAATCAATAATTCAAAGCAAAAATCTATAGAAATTTTTTGTTCAGTTTGAAGCAGAGATTTCGACTGTATTGCATAGTGGAGGAACATATGATAAGTGAGTAATTCATACCAAAGTTTTATTTAACTATTTTCTTCAGTTTGAAGCAAAGATTTCGAGTTTATTACCTGGTGGTTGAATACGCAGCATATGATACATTCATACCAGGGTTCTATTTAAATATTTCGCTCCTTTGGAAGCAAAGATTTCGAATTCATTACATAGCCGACGAACATCCCTTAAACGAATAGTTCATATTAAGATTTTATTCAAATATATTTTTCAGTCGAAGCAAAGATTTTGAGTTCATCTCATGGCGGAAAGAACACATGCAAAAGGAATTATTTCTAAAAAGATTCTTTTAAAATATTGTGGTTAGTGTGAAGCGAAAGTATGACGTTAGTGAGATCGATGAGGATGACGTGACAGATGAGTCTTTTAATGACGGTCTTATTCGAATACTGAGATGTTTATTGGATAGTGTATCTATGCTGTACTTAGAAGAAAAGTCTCGTTGAAAATGAAGTATTTGTACGTTTATTGATTAAACGATGGAGACGACCATTTCCAGCAAGACGTTGAATTGGTTCACCTTGAGCCATATAAATTACTGCAATAAAAATGGCGATGCAGCAAACGATTTGATTCATGTTGTACATTATAATTTGTATTTGTTTGGCGTTTGAAACGAATGCGAGATGAATAAATATGCTTGAGTAAATTATGAGGATTTGCTTCGGCTTTATATAGGCCGATCGTCAAGCAAAAGCCAACCTACGAAAAATAGTTGTTTTTTCGTCGTCGGAGAGAGATAAAGAGAGAGAGAGAGTATCATATCTGGCTGTAGAGAGGGATAAAGATTATTCTTAGCTCGTATATACTGACGAAAAGAGACAGATTTTTGAGTATATACAGTTAGATAAAGACGTCAGCAGATTATTTTTAGCTCGTATATAGTGACTCAAAAAGAGGGATTGTTGAGTATGTAATGATGGATATATGCATACGCGATTTATTTTTTAGCTCGTATATAATGATGCAGAGAGAGTGATTTTTTATATGTACAGGTGGATATAGGCATACGCAATTTATTTTTTATTTCGTATACAATGACTCAAAAAGAGGGATTGTTGAGTATGCACAATGGATATATAGACATACGCACTTTATTTTTTATTTCGTATGCAGTAACCCCAAGAGAGGGGTTTTTGAGTATGTACACGTGGATAAAGACATACGCAGTTTATTTTTTTATTTCGTATACAGTAACCCTAAGACAATAATTTTTGAGTCTACACAGTGGATATACAGATATATGCGATTTATTTTTTAGTTCGTATATGGTGACTCAAGCAAAAGTATTTTTGAGTATATACAAGTGAATAAAGACATACGCAGTTTATTTTTTATTTCATATACAATGACTCAAAGAAAGTAACTCTTTTTCTAACTAGTGAATTGAACATAAATCTACGAATGTTTATTAATGAAAAGAATAAATGATAGATGTAAGAAAAAATGAAAACTAAATAAATAATAACGTAGTTTGTTTTAATCATTTCGATTGTGATTTATGAAAAACGAACTGAAGATGTTCTAAAAAGATAATCCACAGATATTTATATTTATTCTGTGATAGAATATATAAATTAATTTTTATTTTCATTAAACATGAACATAAATTAAAAACATGCATTCTACAAATGTTTTTAATGAAAAAAATAGAAAAATAAAGATTTAAAAGTATTGAAATATATTGATTGTTCGTTGAGATTTGACGAGATATAATATTAAAAAATGAATTTGTATATAGTAGAACTGAAGGACCCACTTTAGTTGATTGGTAGACACTGGAACGTGCTTTAAGTCGTTTAGTTGCTCTATGAATTTCATATGTAGCTCCACAAATATAATTGACAGTAATCTTTTCTGAAGAAGGTGCATGAACAAATCCTAAACAGACCTATAAAATATATATATATATATATATGAAAATTACTGATTATTCTTTCAGATTCTATACTTATTTTCCAAATGTAAAACCATATGCTGCAGAAGTAATAAATTCACTATTACAATGAATAGGTTCACCACTTAGTATTTCAATAACCATGGATCTGAATCGAGATTACGATCTTCAAGAAGACGTTGTACAAATAGTTTTTGTATACCATCTCGTCGCTGTTTAATAAAGTTTCTTTACCAAGAAAATTATTCTAAAATTATATTTATATATGTAGAATAACAAACTTTACTTAATTAGATTTTATTTTTACATCAAATGAAATGGCGTTGTTTTCTTATGGATATCATGTCTCCAAGATGGGTATATACGTTCAGTGCGAAGAGTTCATTGAGTAAAGTATCTAAATTAATATATATACATAAGAATTTATTAATATTATCCAGCATTGTTTATTCCATAATCTTTACCTTGTTCCATTAATATATCGTAAACACATAAACCATACTAGCAAAGAAAAATAATCAACCACAAATATAAAATATATTTTACTTCTGATGGAATGTAAAGCATATCAACAGCAACATTAATTATCACTCATTTACTATTTCTATTCTTCTCTTTCATCATCATCAGTCAATTCAATCTTGTAAAATCATTAAAATGTTCATCACTTAATTGAGATAGTAAATATTTGGCTTTCGGTCCAATTACATCCAATGCTGTATAAAGTGAGGTTACATCCGATAGAAAAATAGAAGTATCTTCTGGTACATGTGTTTTAAGCCATTTCATATTGCGAGTTGATTGCGAAGTTGGACTAGCCAAAAGAAAACTAATAAGAACACAAAAATCTTATATTTCTATAAAAAAAAACATCGTATACTACTGATATTTTCATAACCAACTTGTGCATTTAACATTCCTGTATGAACAACAGTACCAATTGGCTTATCAATATTATTTGCATAAAACATTTGAAGAAAATCCACAACGCTTTGATTTGCTGATTCTAATTTATATATTGTAAATGATGTCATATCAATAACAGCTATACTTTTTCGACATGCATTATATTCTTTTTTAACTGTATTAAACCATCGTGCTTTACCAAATGTGCCTGTTTACTTAAATCTTGAAAATCTTCTATATTGCAAAAAAACGAAATAAAAAAATCATCTTCTTTTAGTTTCAAAATACTTTTTCCTGCTTCATCTGTCTTAAAAAATATTGGACGTTCGTAACCAAGTACTTCGCCATAAGCTGGATACTTCAATGAATATTGTTTTCCTATTATAAATTAATATAATAAAAACAAGAACATATCTAAAGTTTTACCTGGTATTTCTCGTAAACGATCTTGAAGAAATCGTTCATTTGTATGTAAACGCATAAAACGTCGTATATCAACAGACCATGTACTTAAATTTGTATTTCCATTATGTATTAATTCAGCTATATATTTTCCAACACCACCAGCAAGTGCTATACTATGTCCATTAGAACCAGATGCAACGAAATAATTATCAATCTAAAGTTTTCTTTATTTTATAAAACATTTCTATTCATTAAATAAATTACTAACTTCAACTGATTCATTCATTATTAATCGACTATCTGGTGTGAAACTATCAGCGCCAGTAATAAATCTTTCACATTCACTTTCAGCTAGAATAGGGCATCGTTTAATAGTATTACTTAGTATGCAATCTAGAAAAATAAGTATAAATATATGATGAATAAAATGATAATAACCTACGAAAATCATCCCAGTTATCGGGTAGAAGTGAAAAATGAAATATATCTGGAACACCATTTGAAAAATAGGTTCTTCAGGATTATGAATCGTTGGAAAATTTTTTATTAGTTTAGTTTTTTAAACATATATATTCTATATAATAATTTTATTAGATATTTTTTTTAAATAGAATTCACTTTATAAATTACCACATGCTTGAGTAAGAATCCGTACACTTGGTGAAGTTTGAAATCCAAGTTCGCATGCCCACTTGAAATATAAACAAATAGTTAATTATTTTCATATAGAAATCAAATACATTACATTTAATATGACCTTTTGATGTTACAGCACCAGTTACATGATCATATTATCCAGTACGTTGTTGTTCTGTAAGAATTTCTTGAGCAAATGTTAAAGCTAATGGTATGGGATCAACCATAAAATCATTCGGTAGCCAAAGACCATCCTTTAGATACATGTCATTAAATAAAATATGTATATATATTATAGAAATTTATTTTATACCCAAATTTCATATAGATTAATTATTGATACTTTTTCTCTTAATTTTTCATGACTTAATATTTCACAATCGATTCCTAATGCTTTTGTAGTAGAATATTGACGCTTAAGTGTATGGAGATGGTCAGATGCTTGAGGTATCCATAAACTTCCTTTTTTAATAAAACCTACTGAATATAAATCATAATACAAAACACTTTTTTTTAAATTTTAAATATTACTAATATCATGTTCTTCTTTATGTAATCGTTCATATAGTTCTCTTGAATATTTTGTAAATGAGATACTTGATCAGAATTTTCCCATGTTGAACCCGATGCTAATCTATTTCAATGCAAATAGATTAAATGAAATACAAAATATTTTTATTACTTTGCTTTTTCGATGAGTAATACAAGATGATCTATATGCTTTTGTAAACGAAAGTAAATAATGCTTTATTATCGGTAAGAGAACGCAATACAAAAATTCTTATTTATGTCATGTTTGAAAACAACTAACGCTTTAAAAATATCTAATGGATTAATGGATAAAAAAAATCCATCATCTGACTCTATACAGAAACCTAAGTAAAAAATAATAGCATATTCTATAAGAATAGTATTTACGCATCACTGCACAACTAAAATTCAACCTTGATAGTAAATATTCTTATATCTGCTTTTTTCTATTTCAAACCTTTATATTATAATAGTACTCTAGATTTCTATTTTAAAATTCTAATTAAATGTTTTATTCAATATTGATTATCATAATTATAGTATAGAGTACTATAACAATACCCGAATCAACGAATTACAAATAAAGGATAGATTAGTAAACAATATCATAATGATATTGATTGGATAAAAAATTATTTATTTTATCATCAATACATTTAGTTTAAGACTACTAGCGCTATTCTTCTCATTGCTTACTTAAAATAATTTCAATCATGATAATACGAAGGAAGATGGAGAACTAAATGTATTGATATCCATTTATTTGGATGATTTAATTATAAGTTATAATAATCCAATTTCTTTGAATATAACAATCTGTTCTAGTGGAGATGAAAATGATTTAGATCGTGATAAACGTTTATTATGTATAACATTTATTGTAGAATTTCAATCAACATATCCATATTTAGTTTCACCAAAAATAACTCTTTGTCATCCTCCTGGGTTAACAGATGAACAAATCAATGAATTAAATTCTTTCATATATTCTTGTTTTGAATCAAATATTAGTTCTTGCGTACTTTATGAATGTATTGAATCAATACGTTCGAAATTATCTGTTTATGAACTTCCATAGGAAGCTTATGCTGTATTTTTAACATTAATAAGTAATCGAAATGATATTGAAGATCTTGTATGTCGACAAACGCTTGCAAATAATGTTATTGAACAATTGCCATCATCATCTTCAAATGAACAAAATTCTAATGAAGAACATCAAGAACTAATTGAAAATTTTTCACGACATATAAAACAATAGCAAGAAAGAAAACATGCACTTTTTCAATAACAAAAAGAGAAAGGAGGAATTATTGATCTTGATAAAAGTCAAGATATGATATTTAGTTAAATAATTTATTTTTTATGTTATTTATTTTCTTTTCTTCTTCGTTTGAAATTTTTCAGATTGAAACTATTTTATATGAAATAAAAGAAACTATAAATTTTTTTTTATACTTTGTAAATAGAAATTGAAAAGAAAAATATTAGAAATAAACAGTATGTATGACGAGTAAATCACATTACTACATCGTAGCTGTGTAAATGAACTTCCAAGTGTTTATAGTTGAGGGTGTGTGTGTGGTACTCCTCTCACGTCCACATTCATATCATCACAATCACACCCTTCCTAAAGCATCGTATATTGCTTCAACAAAATATCGTAATAAATCAGACAATAAAGAGGTAAAGTTAATTATAATATTTAATCGAATGTTTTCATTTTTTTTCTTTTCTTATTAGCCGATTGTTCAATGGAAAATGCGTTTACCAGAAAAAAAACCATTGGTTTTAAATGAAAGACAAAATGAATCTAATTCACGCACAGAGAAAAGTACTGTTAAAAAACGTCTTGAACCATTACATGTTCTAAATGAATTTCAAAATTAAAATTCCATTATAAACATATAGAAAAATAATTTGTCAGATTTAATACTCTCATTTATTTGTATACTGATCGTTTAAACGGAATCATTCATTCATAATTAATGTCTTTTAACTTTAGTATAATCAAATACGTGTCAAAACAAGAATGAAGAAAACGATTGAAAATTTAATCTATGAAGTTCAACTATATATTCAATAAAAAGAAATGAGATCAGTAGTCATTCAAAACTAAACATTTTTATCTGAATTATGTTTATGAATAACTTATTATAAAGTAAGATCCAT
The DNA here is from genome assembly GCA_905250115.1 of Adineta steineri. NCBI lineage: Eukaryota > Metazoa > Rotifera > Eurotatoria > Adinetida > Adinetidae > Adineta > Adineta steineri. Next base: position 307,574 of record CAJNOI010000105.1, read on the forward strand.
TGCAGTATTTATTTTTTGTATAAGAAAAAAAAGTACGATACATATAAAAAGATATTTATTCAGGAAAAAAATCTGACTTGTATATGACTATATGAAGATCATGAGTTAAAATTATCTATGTTTGTTCAGTCTAAATAGAACTCTATAAAAAAAAGAACAATTGTATATAATTTTTCTTACCTGTCCCATTTGTGCACTGCCAAAATTGATATAATCTTTTGTAGTAGCTGCACGATATTCATCCATAAGTTGTTGTACAACCTAAATTTTAATATTACAAAAATTAAATTAATTTTTCGTGTCTTACTTCACGTGAATCATTGAATTCATCAAGATTATCTTTAAACATTGGTAAACGACGAAAATTCTCTACGAATGCTTCACGTTTGATTAATTTATCAAAATGTTCACAAATACGATCAAATAACTAAAATAAATTTAATCATATGTTATTATATTTAATAGATGAAATATATATATATACAGATGAAATGCCCGTATGATTAGCAAGCATAAGTCCACTAACACGATGTTGTGTTGTTATATAAGGTGATTTTTTTGAAAGAGCAACTTGAATTGAAGCTGGACCCCATGGAATAAAATCAGCTAATTTTCGTTCACGAATACGCATTAAACTTTTATGAACCTTTAATAAATGAAAAACATTATTCGAAAATAAAGAAAATAGAAGAATAAAATACCTCAGATGGATCGACATCACCTTGAATTATATTTAAAATTGAAACATAACAATGTGTTACATTTCGATCACGAGCTGCTGTTGTTACCATAACATTTTTTGGTTGTAATAAACGTCGCATTACATCAAGAACAGTTGTTTTACGTACTTCAGATTCCTACAGAAAATAATTAAAGTTTGCAATCATTTTTTTTCTATTTATTCTTACTGTATTATCTGATGTTAATGGTGTATAAGCCGAAATAAGAAAATGTAAACGTGGTGTTGGTATAAGACTTGATATAAGACTAATTAAATCGTTATTCATATAACCTGGATATCGAAGTGTAGAAGTACTACCAGACATAATTGTTGATACCAGTTGATTTAATTCAGCAAGTGTTGGTGTTGCCTTTTTAAGACGTTCAGTAGCAATACGATTTAATGCTGTATTATCTAAAACAACCTATAATAAAAAAAATGACATGAATTAATAAATTAAATTTGCCTTACTGTACAATCAGCATTTTCAGTTAAACGTTTAAGTGTTAGTACAGAATTGTAAGGTTGAACAACGACATCTGCCTAATAGATAATAACGAAATATTGAATACTATAACAGAAATATTTTACTCACAACTTCATTTGTCATAGGAAATACAGAGTATGTTTGAATTAATTTTTTTGGAAATCTATTCGAAAATAAAAAATACAATATTGTAGTTTTTAAATATTCATTTACCGATCATTAAGTTTTTCAAGAATATTACTACCCATACCAGAACCTGTACCTCCAGCAATAGAATGGCAAAGAACAAAACCCTATTTAAAAAAATTTGAGTTCAATAAAAATAATTTTAAAATAAATAGTTTACTTCAAGTGAATCACCATTATCAGCTTCTCGATCGATAATATCAAAAATTTCTTCATATAATTTTTCACCTTGATAAAAACCTTGTGCCCAATTATTACCTAAGAATAAGATGAAATGTAATAATAAAAATAATAATTAATCAATATATACATACCAGCACCTCCACCATCTTTGGAAATATAAACATTTTCAGGATTATATAAATGTCTATATGGTGATTTCATAATACCATCAATAACACGAGGCTCAAGATCAAGTAAAACTGCACGTGGAATGTAATGTTGATCATCTGCCTAATTATAGTTCGAAAAAACAAAATTATTTATTTCGTAAGAAAAATTCCAACGAACTTGATAAAAAAAGACATCTTTACGATCTGAACCTTCAGTTGCAAATGGTTCTAATTTTCCTTCAGGACTTATACCATGTTCAGCACATAATTGTCTCCAAAATTCCATACCAACTAAATAAATAAAATAGTATGTCATTCAAGATTTTCTTTATCTTTCTTATTGTCACAATTATCATTAATCTAATCGACGTTTATCTCATTCCATCAAAATCATATGACTTTAAATAACGTGATTTAAGATCACACTATTATTTGAACATCTTGTTTTCTTAATTAACGATAAATAAAATAAAATATTTATTAATCATGATTTTTATTTGCCATACAAACGAATGTTATTCATTCGACTGTTTTCTATTATTTATAGTTGATTGCTACAAGCCTACCTATTCGCTTCAATAAACATTAAAAAAACTTGTTTCTTTTTCTTTGATATAACTCAAAATTGACTTACTTTGATTGCCACATTGTCCAAGTTGTAATGTAATGATTTCACTAGGCATTTTATTTTTTAGAAAAAACAATCTTCAAACAAAAGACAACAAGTGTATTAACTGTAAAATCTTTCTATGGATAGTATTCTTTTTTTTTTGCTTTGTTTTAATCTGTTTACTTATCCCCAAAAAAAAAGGAGCAAACGATTAAAAAGAACGAGAAAAGAAGAAAAAAAACTGATAGACAACACTTGAAAGAAAAAGAAAACGATAATGCTTATATGAGAACAAAAAAAAAAAAGAAAAAAAAATCATGTTTGTTAATGTGTGTATTCATTCGATTGTTTAATGATGTTTAGACAAAGTTTTATGAATATGAATAAACAAAAAGAAGAAAGAAAAATTATCAAGAAGAAAAGGTTTGTGAATAAAATTCATACAAACCTCATAGATGATTGAAATCGTCTATTCACATTCGGATTTTTAATGACTCAATCTTGTTTGAAATACACACATATACATCCATAATAGACTGATTACATTTTGACAAACAAACATAACGAACACCCAACGAAATAAACATCAAAGCCAAGGTTGTTAATGCGCGCATAAAACAAAAAAAAAAGAAAGAAATACATTCTAGAATCTTGTAAAGTTACACACACCGGAAACAAAGAAAATGAACGTGAACATAGGATAAAAAGAGAGATGATAATCTGTTTAGAACGTATAATAAAGAGTTGTTTTTTTTATCTATCTGTAAATAGTTTTATGTTTCAATACAAGGGGACAAAACTTTTAATTTGGCTACAATATATGCGCGCTTCAAAAAACCACACACACACACACACACAAAGAAAAATAGAATAAAAGCTGAGTTATTTAAACATGAGTATGAGTTTGCGTGCATTACATATGTATATATTTATATATATGTATAGATTTGTTAGCTTAATCATATTTATTAGTTTTAATTTCCACAGGAAAAAAGAAAATAACCGAGTGAAAATCCAAATATTAATGCAACAACAAAAGCCACAAGAACAAGTTGTTCAGTTAACGTTATACCAAAAAGAACAAGACCTTTTTGTTGTTGATTTGGTTTAAATCGATCGACAACTGGATTATCAACACGATCATTACCAACATTTCTTTGACGAAGGTCTTGTTGTTTAATTCTTTCCTTAAATAAAGCATAACGAAAATAATAAACATGAAATTAGTAGAAATAATAAGTATCACAATTAATTAAATAAAATTTTCCAATAAAAAGTCCAAAAAGAAAAATAATCAAAGAAATAAAACTAAACATAATTGAATTGTCTTTTCTTTTGATAGATTTCATTGATGTTAAAGAATGAATTTGTTCATCAATTTTTCTTTTCATTCGATGAATTTCATACTAGATATATATATGTCAACATATAAATAATCAAGATTTTGTTTTGCTCTCTTTTTGTTTAAAAAATTACGAAAATGAGAAATGGTCTTACGATACGTACTTTTAAGCTTTCATTCTCATCTTTCAAACGATCAAGTTCTTGTTTGAGATGTGATTTATTTGAATCATTACCAGTATCCTATATAAAAAGAAATCAATATAGAATTATATATGCATTACATAATATCAACTATAAAAATGTGCGGAAGGTTAACTACAAGCATATAAATAAAATGTGTTTTGTGAAAAAAGAAAACTAAATAGCAATTAGTATACAGAAGAAGAAGAAGAAGAGACTGTATGATTTTGAATGTTAGTAGAGAATAAGTCTAAGACAAGAACCTGTGGACGATCTTGATATTGAGTTTGAGCAAGATTTGTATCGCGTGAAGTATGTGTAGCTGATTTTTGATTCAAAGTTGATGATGTAAGATTTTCATTCTTAGTATTTTGTTGTTGAGTACGATTTTCAATTACATTTGTTAATTCGTTCTAAACGCGTACGATAGTCAAAAACAAAAACAGACAAAACATGCAAATCAAAAGCTTCAATCACATTAGTCATCTCTATCAAGCATAAGATAAAAATTTCAATTTTACTTACAGCACGTGTCGATGGCTTAAAAAAACATTCAAATTATAATATTTAATAAAATAGTTATCTATTCAACTTACTGCATCTGAATCTCTATTTCCAAATGAATCATTTGGCACGACAGCAGCTGGTGCTTCATCAGCAAAAACACATTTTAATTTCGAATCATGTACATTAAGTTTTGTTAAATCTTGTTTCCACTAAATAAAAAATTAAATTATTATCATAAACAATTTCCTTGTTTAAGATCTTACAAAATTTTCCACATCTTCATTATAATTAGATGGTACAGCAACCCATTGTACCATAAATTTATGTTTACTACGATCATCTTGTTGACCTGCTGCATGCGGTTGTAACATAACTTAACAAAAACAAAAAGGTTATTTTAATCTCAACAGTTTTAAAATTAATTTATACCTTGAATATTTGCCATGCCTTGAGGATCAAGAAAACCGCTATTTGGTTTAACGCAATAGCGTTTTGGTGCTGTTGTTTTTATTTTGTAGGCAAGTCTTTCATTGCCACTATTAGATAATTTAAGTGCTGTTGTTGATACAGCAGTAAATGGACCTTTGAAAATAAGATCACCATTAGGAATGAGTTCGAGTGTCATTTTTTTTCTTTTGAAAGTTCGTAGAGAAAAGAAAGAACTATTTCTTTGTATGTGTCAAGATATAGTTAAATGCCACGTCGTCAAACGAAAACCAATATGAGAAATGGTTTTGGTTTTGTATTCGTCGTTGAATCTATAAGAAAATACTTTGTCAATTTTGAGTATTGTATTCTAAAGAATTATAGAAGTAGAAAGAAGAAGAATAAATAATAAATATGTATTATAATAAGGCAATCAATCGTTCATCATTAAAGAAAATAACACATCAATGCACTTGAAAATATTTGTTTTTTTATAAAGAAAATGAAAAAAAGAATTACCTTTTATTAAATTTTCTATTAAATAAATTAAGATTTGATTTTTTCTTGCGATAATTTCTTTTTTCGAAATTAAATGGAGGACATAGAAAAGTTTCTTAACTAACCAAGATGAGAGAAAGACATACACCTCGTTTCATTTGATAATGAACAATAAGCCAGAAAATTTAGCTAGATTTCTAAAAAAAGCAAATCCAAGCTTTTTTCCACAATATTCATTGATCAGATATTCAAAAATGTCTACAATTATATTATATGTATGGTAATTTAAATCTTACCTAGATATTCAAATTGTTTTATGAATATCACATAATGTTAATTGATTAATTTCATGAAGAACATATTTCTTTGCAAGATGATTTTATTTATTAATTATTTATGAAATAATTAAAATGATATTATTTTACAATATATAAAAAAGAAAAAAGGAATTTTAACAACAAGGTAAGAGGATTGATTAAATTTTAAATATTTTATATTTGGATAGAAAAAAAAACGAACAGGAAGGATATCTCATTTCCGTATGTTTTCTTTATACTAAAGCATATTTTGAAATAGCAATATCCCTCTTCAGTTTAGATCGAAATACTTAGATAAATATATTTTATTCTACTTCGTAGTTTAATATTTAGGTCGTATTGACCTGTAGACCGTGAAGGTTAGGATGTTAGAAAACATTGACAATGAATTGAACTTGAAAAGATATGATTGATTAGAAAATTATGACACTTAAATAATATAGAATTATGACCAACAAACTATCATTTAACGTCTAGTTTTATTGCGTGTCTTTTCCGGGTTTTTTTTCTCATGACGTCAAATATTATATCAGTAGCTCTTGAAAACAACATCGAAGAATTCTTCTGCTTGCTTGGTTGCTTCGGTGCTTTTGAATTGTTGAATGGAAATGACAGATGACTCTTTTCCCTCGACACAATTAGAACGTGTTATATATTATTAATAGATGAATTCAATAAATCAAGTAGCAAATTAAGTTTTAGTGACTTATTTATATTCAATGCATCTAATCCCCTACAAAGATTATCACTCATTATTTTTTCTTTGCAAAAAAGAAGTCTGAAATGTGTTTTTTTTCTTTTTCTTTCGATCCATACGAATGTTAATCTTTCTTCTTAAAAACAGATTTTGCTAAGAGCATCGTAAATAAGCAAATATATTTTTCTACGTCACTGATTTCATCTACTTATTTAATCATAGTTAAAAAATGTAATACGAATACACACCTATACGCATTAGACTTGAGCGGAAGACAGAAAATATCAAATTTACATATATGAATATATCGAATAGTTTTTTTTATGTTAGATCAATATCAAAAGACATTGACAATTTATTGCCGAGAGTCTTGAAATTAAAAGCTATATATATATACATTATTTTCATGTCGATATCTGTTACTCGTAATATTAATTCATAGTAAAGTATGTGCATATGTTCTTTATTTGAGATGTAATTAGTAAAGTAAAAATTTTATATCAACAGTCTAGTTTTTTTGTCATATTAGACAATTTTCAATAAAAAATAAGCTGTATTCTTTATTTAAGTTCATACTCATGTCGCAGCTTCTCGAGACACTTCATACTGAAGAGTTTCTATAAATAAAATTCTATTAAGTTTTTGTGCCAAAGCTTCACGTAGGAATATTTGTCTTTAGCTTCTTCGACCGAGAGTATTTTAAATAGAAGTAAAATGTTTATATATATAGAGTTTATAAGTACATCTACTATGAATATAATTATTTATTTAACAGCTGTTAGCAATTTCATATAGATACTGTTGTTGTTGTTATTGTTGTCGTTGTCAGTCTATGTAATAGTACTCGATTAGATTAGACAAGCATATGTCCTTCAATAAGAGAATTTCGATAGCTATTAGAGTATTGGGGTATTTTTATATATAATATAACCATAGCGTTGATCAAGTTTATTCTATCTATTTATCATGATAAATAGATTCTCAAATTTTGTACCATTAATTACTGACATTAGTTTTTATTTACTGTATATGGGTAGACATAAAAGTAGTTCTATATACACACGTTCTACTAACATAATTTCATAGTTTATTTTGACAAGAAGCAAAAAACAAATCCCTATTCAAATAGATCTATAGATCAACAGTTAGGATATAAACAGCTTTTGATATCATATTATATACGTAAATTTAAAAAAACGATTTTATTCTTTATCTAGGTGAAGAAAAAGGCTATATCAATATCAAGGATACAATAATACATTCATTAGATGTATATGATGGTAAAATATTTATGGTCATAACTATACATTAAAGTCGATTGGTTAACGATCTGTCAATAGTAATGTAGATGAAATATGATTTAGTTTTTGTACTATTTTATCCTTTATTTGATTGTTTAGACTAGTTATTATTTACGATATGACATAACAAAAATATATTATTGACGAAAAATGATTTTCATGTCATTTTCATTTAGTATATGTGTGATTAAATTGTTTGATTTTCTTTCGATCGAAAGAGATTTTATAGTAGATAAATCAATTGCGTAGCAGATAAATCTCTCAATATTCTATCTAATTATATATACCCGCCATGACTGAGTGGGTACGTGATTCGGCACGTATTCACAATATACTCTGTTCGAACCTCCATATCATCAGATATAAATACCCTATATTGTAAGGGTATTTTAATTATATGATTTTATTATCATTTGCTCACACTCTATAACAAAAAGATTTGTTGATAAGAAGTACAGATCATATATATATATATATGTATTTATTTATATATGCTTGTCATATCGTTTATTTATTTATCGGCAATGATGAAAGACAAAGACATGGTTTCGCTTAGTAAACTGAAGATATCGATGTTGTTTGTCTTGGCTGTCTGAGCTGATATATGTAAAAAAGCTTCATTATTTATTATTTTTATTTTTCTATTTTAGAAAAAAAAAGTTTTTTTTTATATGTTTATTTTCTGCTTAAAAAGCAATTGGGTATGTTGTATTATTAAAAATTCTATTAAGTAAGTTTATATTTCTTATCAACAGATAGAATTTATTTTTTTTCTTCTTATATATTAATTTATAGAACATAACAAAGTGCCGTCATTAGAAAAAGAATGTAAGTTTTTTTTTACAATCAGATAACAATAGATAATAGAACTGAGAAGAAAAATAAGAATAAAAGTGTAAAAAAAAGAAGGAATAGGTATATAATAAATAGAAGAATATTGTTTCAAATCTTCTTGTATTGATCGTTGATATAATTTTGTTTGTAACATTGTTTGATTACTATTATTAAAATAGATATTATCACCACACATACTTAAATGATTGAAATTTAATTCTAATTGATTATTAATTAGTAAACTTCGTTTGAGTGACCAATTTTGATTATTATTAAGAATATTTTTATTTTTATAAACGGGTATTGAAAGACATAAAGGAAATGATTCAATTTTAGGATAGTAATAGAGAAATGCTTGACACATTTCATCATCTGAATCATGACCACCATAAATACCTTTTGAGTAATCATTTTCTGTTGAATAATAACATATTAGAGAAAGTTCACTTGATGAATTTATTTGTGGATATGGTTTATTATAGTAAACAATTTCTTGTCGATGAAATTCAAATGGATTTCGATCAATTAATCGATTGAAATTATTTTCTTTGAGAATAATACGAGTTGCACGTTTATGTGCATGTACAAGTATAGAAAAAATATTCATTGTATGATTATTTTGAAGATAATATTTTAAACAATCATTAACACAATATGTTGGAAAACGTATTTGATTGAGACGTGGAGGTAGAAATAGAGGAGATCGAGCTAATGTTCCTAATGTTAAAACACCTATTTCATATTGAGGTTTTATATCTTTTGGATAGAAACGTAAATGAACACCAATAGAATGATTAGATGGAATCATTGATTCAAAATGTACTTCAAGTAGAAGTTGAGTATATGAAGTTATTTGTAATCCTGTATCTATTGGATAATCATATTTTAGTTGACCACCTTTTGCCCATGCTATAATAATACGTGTTTGACAATTATGATACACAGATCGAGGCATTAAACGAACACTATACATTCCACACAATCCTGAATAAATGAGTTTATCCTTGATCGAACATTCATAAAGAAGTAAATGGTGAACATAACTTGTATTTCCTCCATTAACTATATTGTAACCTTGAAGAAAAAATTCTTTTGAATTATTTAATTGATGTACATGACAGAGATAAAGTGATGTTGTCGATGATGAAAATGATTGATTACTTGTAAGAAATGATGGAAGTAAAATATCTTCAGATAAAGTATACTCAAAGAGAAAAATTATGATGTATAAACGAATAAGTGCGAACATTATCGATCAAATGAATCAAATAACAAATCTCTCACCTATTCTATGATCTCATTAAAAACTCATACATACTTTTTTTTCTTCACCTTATTGTTAGCATCTGAGTGATTCACTCGACGCTAATCTAGAGATTAAGTTGGTCCTTCTAGTCTAACTGGCTTAGGATAACTGCCCGGATAGCAGGAGGTGTGGGTTCGGATCCCACGAAGGTCACTTTTACTCCATTTTCTCTTTCTTTCATTTTCTTTCGCTGATGTCCCTTTTATGGCTCTAATATGAGACCTAACACTTATACATATATTTAGCAGCAATGATGAAGTAACACGACATGGTTTCCTTTATAAAAATTAACCTGAGTTTAATGACGATTGTCATGGCCTCTGAGCTGCTTATATAGTCATAAAAGAACATCAGATTGAATTGATTTATATAATATATAAAAATTATTTTCGATTAGTTTTTCTTTCTTTTTCTTTTTACATCATTTAGTGACAAATAAGAACAATACAAATAGAACAGATGGGGATATTTTTCTTTCTCAAGAGACATACCATCAATGCCGTGTCTCTGTATTTTCTAGATAAAGTCAATGACCTCCGTCACACAGTTAAAAGTATATGCGTATGCGTGCAGATATGCAAAAAATATAGGAAGGGAGAAACAAGGTCAATTGATAGTGCTCGTTTCTTTTTTTTTGTGTATCTATCATTCGTTTGTTGATGGCTGTCGCTACATATATGTAGACGAACAAGTTACGATGAGAGACAAGATAGGAGCAAAAAAACAAAATTCATCCGTTTACTAGTAATATCGATTTATTTCTATTATAAGTTTATGATTTATTACAAAGAAAAACAAGTATCCAGTACTTTTTTTCTTCTTTCTATAAAGTTACAATAATACTAAGACTTTCTTTAATTAGAAATACTGAAAAAACAGTAATTCATATAGAAGCTTTTGTTAGTATTTGAACCCTCGAAGGAAAAAATAAGAAAAGAATATCAATTCCTGTCATTGTATTTTTAATCATCTACTAGTGAGAGAATTTGATTAATAATGCGATGAAAGGAGAAGTATAAAATTTATCTTTAACTATATAGATACTTGTTTTTTTATTTCTTCCTGAAAAATCTCTACTATTTTTTTACTCGATAATACTTCTCATGTATATATATATATATATCTATATCTTAATTAGATGTTGATAGAATCAGATTTTTTTCGTTCTATTAATATTTCTCTTGACAAATCAATCATTACATTGTTGATTTGTATTATTATTGTGTTCTAGACTCAATTGATGGAATCTCATTTATTAGTATTCATAAATGTGTAAAAAGAACGAGATTAATTCAAAGAAAATGTAGTTATTTATCAAACAAATATGTCCTCCGAACGTCGACTTTCAGATCTGCGTAATTTAGTCAGTGGTCTTTATACTCTAGGTATGTTTAATTAAATAAAAAAGAATCTTCTTATTATGAATTTATAAATAAAAATAGGAGCAACAATTGGTACTGGTCATTTTGCTGTTGTTAAACTTGCTCGACATGTTTTTACACAAAAAGAAGTTGCAGTTAAAGTTATTGACAAAACAAAACTTGATGATATATCAAAAGCTCATTTATTTCAAGAAGTTATGTGTATGAAATTAGTACAACATCCAAATGTTGTTCGTTTATATGAAGTTATTGATACACCGAATAAACTTTATCTTATTTTGGAATTTGGTGATGGTGGTGATATGTATGATTATATTATGAAACATGCTAATGGTCTTAATGAATCAACAGCTCGAAGATATTTCCGACAAATATGTCGAGCACTTAAATATTGTCATGAAATGCGTGTGTGTCATCGAGATCTTAAGGTAAGAAATACAATGATAAAACTTTAAAAAAGAATATGATTGAATTTTTTCTAATTAGCAGTACTTATAATTATTCAGTAAGACGATAAGCTAGACAAGTCATGGAGTTTTTCTATATAGATAATTGCTGTGAATATTATATTTCAAATAGAATTATAGTTTATGTTGCTAATGATAGAATTGAAAACGAGATATTCAACTATTTTCTTCCTTAACTACTAAGAGATAATAAAACCTAGGCGTGTTTTCCGCTTAATTCATCGAATTACTAAAATGTACTGAAGCGTATTTTTGTTTTTTTTCTTCAATTAGTTATTTATACTTTTATTTTTAGCCTGAAAATTTGGTATTTTTTGAAAAACAAGGTGTTGTTAAATTAACTGATTTTGGTAAGAAAATATTTTATTCTAAAAAAAGAAAAATAAATCTAATCAATAAAATTTCATAGGTTTTTCTAATCAATTTTCACCTGGAAAAAAATTATTAACTAGCTGTGGATCTCTTGCATATTCAGCACCGGAAATATTACTGGGTGATCCATATGATGCAACTGCTATTGGTAAAGTTATTCTTTTATAATATATAGAAAAATAATATTGTTTTATTTTTAGATATTTGGAGCTTAGGTGTTATATTATTCATGCTTGTGACTGGTCGAGCACCATTTCAAGAAGCAAATGATTCAGAAACAGTAATGATGATACTTGATTGTTGTTATAAACTTCCACCAAATATCTCCTCTGAATGTCAAAAGTATAAAATTTAATCCAAAAGAAAAAAATGTTTCTCATCTTTATCTATTTTAAACTTTTAGTTTAGTTCATCGAATGATTGTTCGTGAACCAGAAAAACGTGCAACATTAGATGAAGTGATGTCTGATATATGGTATAAACAATGTGATGATGATAATGATGATGTTGAAGATCAGCATTATGTTGATGCATTACCATTAATATCACATAAAACAATATCACAAAATGATCATGAATTTATTCTACAACAAATGATTGATGGAAATATATCTGAAAAAGATGCAATTCTACAGTAAATTTAATCATTTTCAATTATTAAAATTTTCATTTTTTTTCTTCTAGAGCTTTAAATGATGATCAATATAATCATATAACAGCAACATATTATTTACTTGCAGAAAAACTTTTAAATGATCGTTTATATGATAGAACAGATGATAATGAACGAAATGCAAAACGACAACGACGTTTACAACCAGCTAGTGATCCATTTACAGAACAAATTGGAGTTTTTATGTCATCCTCATCGTCAAAGTAAGTTTTATTTTAACTAGAATATTTAATTAAAAGAAAATACTTTCTTTGGCATATATAAATATATGTAATAAACGTTTAGTTTGAAATATTTGTCAGCTCGTAGAAATAAATAGATATATTTTAGTTTTAATTTTGGTGATGTTTCTTCACCAACAACAAGAACAAGTTCATTTATTGATGATGCTATGAATTGTAGTGATCTTGAAAGTGTAAATTTGTAAGAAAATAATAATAATGATGATTGCTGCTGCTGCTGCTGCTTTAATTGGGAAAAGGAAAATAAAATTGATTTCTTTAAAATGCTTATTGAAATACGAATATATTTTAATTCATATTGATTTTTTTTTCTTCTTCTATATTTAGTCCAGGAAAAGAAAATCTACCACCAATAGTAACAACTCCAAGACATTCAATTGATTCTACAAGTGAACAAATTCTACCCGGTAAGATAACTATAGATGAAATCTTAGATTTAATAAACTAGTCAGTTATTTTATGATAAAAATTAAAAAGAATAGATTCTCTTAGTTTAACAGTTTTATTTAAAATCATCTGAATATAATTTAGTTCATTTTCAATTATATTTTGCTGATGGTATGAAATCTTTGAAAAAAAGAAATCTTCAACATGCTTGTTCACTAAATATAATGATTCTATAACTATACACGAATTTATACGCACATATTTAGCTATTCTTCTTCTTCTTCATTAGATTGATAGATAGTATCACAAGAAAGAGTATTATAAGGAACTATCGAGATATAAAGGATACTTCCTATGTCTATCTGCTATTGGTAGAAATAATATATATTCTGTACGGATACATTGAGTACAATTTTAGTAACGAACGTCGAACTATGATTCATCGGATACAGTAGCCAATACTGATAAAGAAGATGTTAAATAATCTAGTACAGTCTGTCTTCGTTGTTTACATGAAATCATCTGTAAACTTCTGTTTTACAGCTGTTTCTTGTCTTTTCCATACATTATTCATTGTCTCTTATTAACTAGCAAGTTTAGAAAGTATAACACAGTACATAAAATACTAAATAACCTTTCTTCTATAATTCAGCAAATGTTGATTTGTCTAATAATGTCACCTTATTAATATATTTTTTAAATAATTAAATTCAATAGAATCTTTGATAAAACTCTTAGCAATGCAATTATTGATGATTAAAAACGATTTCTTATTTAATGACGATTTGTTTTAATGAATAATAATTATAATAAATTTTATATTCTAGCATTAGTTGAAGATGAAGAAGAACGACCGTCATTACAACAACGTTCAACAAATGCAACTACACCAACAACACCAGCTCAAGCTATGAAAATTATTCTTGAAGAAGATGAAAATTCAGATTCACCACCTGCAGAGTAATATTTTCGTAATAACAATACATTAAATTTTAAAATTTTTATTTCAGTAAAACTGCAGCAGCACTTCAACAAGCTGGAAATCATCCAAAACTAAATAAAATAGTTGAAAGCGGTAAATAATATAAATTCCTTTTTATTATTATTATTATTATTTCATATTTTAGATGAAGAAGATGAAGTTGTTGATGAAGATGATAACCTTTCTACACCAAATACAACAGTATTTATTGGAAATGGTGCTTCATCTACTATCGATAGTTCAACAGCAAGTGGCATATTACGATCAAAAGATTTACGTTCAGTTGTTGAAACCAAACGTCGAAATTTTTCTCGTAGTCGATCTAGTTCTGATAGTGAAGATAATGGCAGTAGTTTTGAAATGAATCGTTCATCAAGTCGAAAACAACAGACACGTTCTCCAACACGTCCATGTTCATTTCAAGAATTCAGTGAAACAATAAACGGTATAAATGATTACTATTATATTTAATGAAAAACAAACTAATATAAATGATTTTTTTCATTTAGGTGATCTCATTAATTCACATCAGCAACAACAACAACAAACAGTTTCGAATAATAATAATGAAAATCCCAAACGTCGAAGTTTTTCTCGTGCTAGTTCAATAGCATCGAACAATCGTTTAACATTAAATAATACAACCGATGAAATTAATAATGATATGTCAGCATCAACTAATGTAACTTTAACAAGTGATCGTACACGTAGTTTATCTACAGAACATCGTCTTGCAAATCCTTCACAAATGTCTATAGCATCTCGAACAAGTATACGTTATTCAACACCACGTGAATCAACAGTATTTACAAAAACAGATGCACCACCTGTCGTCCGCTTATTACAACAAACTCAACATCATGATACAACAGATGCAATTAAAACAATAATTGAACATCAACGTTCCATACAAACACCATCCCATACTGAACATATTCAAACACCAATTATTGTTGAAGAAGATCTTTCACCCACACTATTATCCTCACCAAATGCAAATACAAAACCATATATTAGCAAAAAGTCTAGTAATGGTATAAGTAAATCAAATGTTGTTGTACCAACAGCAGATAATACGAATCTACCAAATGGTCATATTAATCCAGTATCATCTCCAACACCATCACAACATTCAGTATTATCAACACTAAAATATTCTCTTCTTAGACATCAACAACAACAAAAATCTAGTGTAGAAGGTTCAACAAATGTTGAAAGTAGTACACAAAAACATCATCCATCAACATCGGAAAAAAATCGAGTGTGTTGTACAATTATTTAAATATCTATTTTTTTTTCAAACAAAACCCGTGTGAATCGTTTTTTTTTCTTTTCAAACTTTCTCTCTCTCTCTCTCTGTTCTCTTTTTTCACCAGTGAACATAACAAATGTCTCTCTCTACGCAGCTGATAAGCACTTCATTTTTTTTTGTCTGTCTCTACTTTTTATTGTAAATAGAATTGATTGATATCGACTTGCTTTTCTTTTTCTGTTTTAGTTTTAGAAGATAAAACATTACTTTGTTTCTTTGTTTTTTCTGTTCACATTAACTCTAAGAGAGAGAGCTAAAGAAAGTAAACGTTATTTTTTTTTTGGTGTGTTAGCGTGGAAATATTATCCTTCATGTGTGTGTGTATGCCTCTTTTTTTTCTCCTTTGATTTCTTTTTTTTTGTATCAACGAACTCACACTTTGTATATATATATATATACTAGCCGAACGTTTTTTTCTCTCTTGGCGTTGTATACGCGCATTGTCTGTTTCGTTTTTTCTTTGTTTTTTTTTATTAAACTTTGCTGGCCAAAGATGTTTGACGTCAAACTAGCGACCTCTTTTGTTTTTATTTTGTTGCTGCCACAATTACACCGCGACTGAGGTAGTAGAACATAATAAGAAAGAAAAGAAGAAAGGAAATATATGATTCATAGATTCAACGGGAAAATATGGATGTCTTTGTACTTTGTTTGTTGTCTTTTCTTTCTACAAGTGCATTCATTTATCGTCATAGTCAAAGAGAGAAAATTCGAGTGATTTCTTTTGAAGAAAAGAGAGTGTATGATGATCTTATACAACCTTGTGCGGGATGCCTTGCATATGACAAACGAATCATTCTATTTGTCTGATAGTTTCTTTAACGATGCTGAGTCATGTTATTGCGCAAAAGACGTATTCATCCATCTTGTTACATTTTTTCAATGCAATAATCTAACCTTCATTTCATTTTCTAGATCATTACAAGCCACTCACACTACTTCTCTTCGTTTAGCTTATTCAACAATTAACTAAAATAAATCCATGGCTCAACAAGCTCCTGAATTCAAACTTGTATTAGTTGGTGATGGTGGTGTTGGTATGTATTTTACCACTATATAATAAATATTTATTTTGATCGCGTTTTTTTCTCTTGTTTAGGAAAAACAACCTTCGTCAAACGACATTTGACCGGTGAATTCGAAAAAAAATATAATGCTACCGTCGGTGTTGAAGTCCACCCACTTCAATTTCAAACAAATCGTGGCTTAATTGTCTATAATGTCTGGGATACAGCTGGCCAAGAAAAATTTGGCGGTAAATCTAATAAATATTTCTCTTAATTTAATATAATTCTATTTATTCAGGTCTTCGAGATGGTTATTACATTGGTGGTCAATGTGCTATTATTATGTTCGACGTGACGTCACGTATCACATATAAAAATGTGCCAAATTGGCATAAGGATTTAATCCGTGTATGCGAAAATATTCCAATTGTCCTCTGTGGTAATAAAGTTGATGTCAAAGATCGTAAAGTCAAGGCTAAAGCTATTACATTTCATCGTAAAAATAACATGCAATATTATGATATCAGTGCACGATCAAATTATAACTTTGAAAAACCATTTCTCTGGTTAGCACGTAAATTAGCTGGTGATGCTAATCTTGAATTTACTGCTATGCCTGCTCTTATGGTATGTTTAAACTTAGACGAATTTTTTTTTTCAATTTTAAATTCTATATCTATATATTTTGTCTTTTTAGCCAGCTGAAGTTCAAATGGACAATGAAACAATTAAGAAATATGAAGCCGAAATTGCAGATGCTCAAAATGCTGCATTACCCGACGATGATGAAGACTTGTGAAAAAGAAAAGAAATTGCGCAGTTCTTTCGAGACAGACACTCAAAAAAAATGTTATTATTATTATTTTTTTTTCTTTTTTGTCTCTGTCATTCTTTTTCTCTAGTTATTTTCTTCTTCTTTTTTCGACGTGTGAGTGTAGGTAAAATGATTTGGTGACGAAAAAAACAAACAAAAAAAAATGCGCGTGCGAAAGAATCCATCGATAGCTTCTTCATTTATCTTTTTCTTTCTTGTTGTTGTTAAATTTCTTTCTTTCTTTTTTTTCTTATATTATTTCACTTTTTCCCTATTACCATCTGTGTCACAAGTAAACAAACAAGAATCGTCGATCTATTTTTTTTTTCGCAAGATGATTATTTGTCGCATTCAAGAAAAAAATCCCTAATTTTTTTTCTATCTGTCTCTTATTTTCAATTGTGAAGGAAATTTAGAGAAAAAAAAACATTAACAGCATTAATAAAATAGCGATCATGTGCGATTTAAATAGATATTATAAATAATTCTCAGTTATATTTCAAAAAGAGTTGAATATTATTTAAAAAATCAAATAAATCGATCGAGTGAATGGTATTATTAATAATCAGTTATTCTTATCATCAAGATTTATGAAATATACACGTATCTAATATACTAGAAATCTTCTTTGATCATTATAACATAATTCAAGTTTTGTCGTAGTTTAAAACAATAAGTAATTAATGATTTAACATCCATAAAATTCAACCTATTCAGATTTTTATCTATTCTTGCTATGTAAAATATTTTTGTGCATACATGAGCAGTGAAAATTGTATCATATTCTGGACATTATCAAATACAAACTATATGTTAATTGTTACTATAGTGTTTAGGAATATGTATTTTGTTTATTCTTAAAAATATTTATAAATTAAAAGGAATAAGTGTGAGTAAAATAGTATATTAAAAATTATTAACTTGATTGTATCTATATCGGTGACGTCGTTAAGAATCTGATATATGAATCATTGACGTTATAGTATCAAAATAAGATAAATTTGGGAAACGAAAAACATCGATATAAGTCGTAAAATGAGTAATATCATGTTTTATACAGTTAATAGTGCAGTTTAAACATTATGACTAATTTAGGCGTATTAATTGACGTCAAAACGGGCGTATACGCATATATATATATACAAATCGACCAGGTACTTGTATATAAACATTAATCTTTCGTACTTATATTATACATCTACAAATGGCTTATAATCGATTTAATCCATATGCATTCGCTTTTGGACAAGCCGATAGAAATCATGATGGAGTATTAGATCGAAATGAATTTCGAAATTTTCGTGATTTTCAAAATGCTGATCGAAATCATGATGGACGTGTTGGTTTAGCTGAATTTGCAAATATAGCTGGTAAATCAACTGTTATTTTATTAAATATATATATGTAATTAATATTTTAATTAGCACCAAATCTTAATATTAATCCAAGAAATACAGCACAAGCTTTTATGATAGCTGATCAAAATCATGATGGTTTTCTTGAACAAAGAGAACTATCTGATTTTTCCGATTTCCAACATGCTGATTTAAATCATGATGGACGTATTGATCCAATTGAAATGCGTCTATTTAACAATAACAGTTTTAATGGCAATTGTAAGTATTTAAACTTAGATCTTTTCCTACATATTTCCTTTTATTTTGTGTAGATCAACCTAATTATCCTCCTCCTCCTCGCCGTCACCATCATCATCATCAATGTAGACAGCAACCTCTTAACTATAATCGTCCTATGTATCCACCACGTCCTTATTAACTGATAAATCAAATTCTTACTTTTCTTTTTGTACATCTTTTTATACGTAACATATTTAATCGAGAAAATAGCATAACAAAACTATTAACCCGATAGAATACAATTTAATTATTATACTTTTCGATGTTTACATGAATTCTAGTTGTAACCTTTTTTTACAAATAAAACCTTAAAAATGAAAGACTAATGTTTATTAATTATACAAATCATTATTTTTCATTGAAAATAAATTTTTAAATATAAACTAGAATAAATACAAATAAAGCATCGTACTTTTTCAAATATTAGAAGAAGAAAAAGTAAAATTTATACACAACAACATACTACCCGTAATGTGTCAACAATGATATATTTGTATTATGAATAGACAAACTTGTTTATTTGCCATCAGATCTACGCTGTCAAATATTTGCATTCATTTTTTTCTTCAATCATCAATAGAGGATTATTAGATAATAGCAGACAACTATAATAACCAATTATGGATTAGAGATATATATATTTATATATGGTGTTGAATATGTTTTATTATCATTTCCTTTATATCATTGCACCGAATGATCTTGTTTAGCATGTGAATGAATTGTATTTGATAGTTTGTTGTCTATCTAATTAATGATATGACTTGGGAATGCTTTATAGATTCTTTTTTTGCTGATTTTTCTGTTACTAAAATATTGTCCTTGGTGTGCATGGCATGATAAATGATTAATAAATTCATTTTCTTTTTGGATAGTTATGACTTATAAGACTGAAGGTTTTATTTCAATATGTTTGAAAATATACTCCTGTAAGATATTTTTCTTTTTAACGTATAAAAAGAATGCTATTTAGTGTCATCTTGCTTTATTAATGAATAAATTTTTGATAAGATGTCGGATGAAAAGATATTTTAGTATGCATAAAGTAATAAGTCAAGATAAAAAATCCTGTTTTTTATATGTATGTGATCCTATCAGCATGCATGTAGTTGTTACTATTTTTATCTATTCAATTCGCAAAAGTCTGACACGATCAAAACAAGCTAGATTAGGTTTTAACTATACTAGTGCGTGAGTATATAACTCATTCTTTTCATTTTTTTTATACTCGCAAATATATATACACATTCATCATTCACCATCTATTCCTATGAACATCTTTCTGTCATAATTAATTACTTTATATGTACTATGCATGTTGTTGATAGACAAGAAAATGAAACTCAACAGCCTTTTCTATGTTGTCAATGATATTCATAGTTTTATCGATGGGAATAATTACTATAACGAGCTGTTATGATGTTTCGTTTCTTTTTCTTCTTATTGTCTTTTTCACTTATTATTGAAACATCACATGATTATGGCGCAACGTAGAGAGTAGAAAAATAAGAATTGTGACTTTTTCCCCTGTGTACATTTAGTATTTTCAAATGAAAGATGATGAATAACGACCACGAGCGTCATGCTGTATTTGATATCTTTGCGTAGCCTTCATCGAAGTGGAAGTAGTGGTACTGAGAGAGGAATTGGAAGGAAAAAGAATGATTTGGTGTAATAAGATTTTTCTTTCTTCTATCGTAACCCTCGTCTACAAACATCTCTGAACATTCTTAGTTTTTTCTCTTCTATAAAGACGATGGTGATGATGTTGAGAATTTCCGACGAGTCAACAACATTGATCACAGACGAAATAAATGTTGTCGTTCATTTACTATTAAATATAAAAATGTATTGATAAAATATGACATATCCCATAGTCAATGAATTAGAATAGAATTTTTACATTAATTATCTAACGATGAAGTAAATAAATCATTTTATTTAATACAAACACGATTTTATCACGAAATCTTATATCATCATATTTTTCTCTGAAAAACTAAAAACGGAAATTGTTTGGTCGTGTTCTTAGTTTGTGTGTGTCGATTTTATTAGTAGGTTGATCTTGTCATATTAATATGCAAGTAAAAAAGAAACTTAATATATACACGAAACGTTCATATTTAGTGTTTATATATATATTATATCTTGGCGGTCTTTTCCTACAACTTGTTTCAACAGAGAATTGAGCACATGACGAAAGAGAATAAAAGATACGTGCATGAGAAAAAACAATAGTTAGAAGAAACTCCTATGAAAGGATGTTGATGTTAAGTCTACAGATTCAATGTGATAAAGAAAAAAGAAGAAGAAGACGAAGAAAAAAGAGGAAAGGCAAGAAGTGAATGCTTGTGTGACTTGGTTTTTCTTCTTCTTTCTTCTTTCTGCTCCCTCTCTCTCTCTTTTTTCTTTTGCCGAGTTGCCATATTTTTGTTTTCAAGAAAAACGTTCAATATCCAGTCGAAATCTTTATGGCATCATCAGGAAATCCATTTAAAACTAATCTATTTGGTCAACTTAAATCATATAGCAATGCTGTTCAAGGTGTTTTTGAACAACGTATTGGTAAGAAAATGTATTTCTATATATTACCTACAATAATTTTATAACTTTTTTTTTGTTGAATAAAATTATTTAATTCTTATAATAATTTAATACTTGAGAAGAAAAATCAAGATTTGCAACATAAAAGTAGATTGGTAATATTTTCTTATGACGGTAAAAAGAAGAAAAAAAAAAAGGAAGTTATTAGTTGCCACTATTATTAATATTTCATGTGACTTTCTTTTGGGGCCATCCATCATCAAATGAAAATGAGTTTTTATATCAAATGAAACAATACATTTATTATTCTGTAATTAAGATTGCTATTAATTGTGATACATTAGAAACAAAATGCAACTGTAATATTAAACTTGTGACTTCCGTTAGATAAAGATTGTTAGTTATTATACTGTTCTCTTAAACTTATAATGATATATAAATGAGAAAAAGAAAAGCAGTATTTATTGACTTAATAAACAGGCAATTATTTTCTAAAAAAAATATTGTTCTTTTTTCTTGTTAGCACGACCAATACTTGCATTTAAACGTGATTTAAGTCGTCCAACTTCTGAAACTCGTGTTCCAACAGATCAAGAATTACCAACATCATATCATACGCGTCAAGGATCGACATCATCATCATCACCACTTGAAATAATTGATATTGATACAAGTGGTTCAATTAAATCAATATTTGATAAAGTTAAAAATACTCTTTCACCATCAACAAAACGTCGAACATCAAGTAATATAATAAATGATGAAATAAAAAAAAATTCATCAAAAGAAAATGATTTATCATTAACCAATTCTTCGTCGAATAAAGACTTACGAAAACATCATTTACATAATTGTAAAAGTGTTTCATTTGCTGATGATATTACTAGTGATAGTGATAGTGATAGTAATAATCAATATTCAAGTGTTGATCGAAATAAAATTGTACAAAATGCTCATACACTTGCCGATCAAATTTTAATGGAAAGTATTGATAGAGCAACAATGAAAAAACTATCGAATATTACTGATGATGATGATGATAATAATTTTGAACAAGATTTTCGTCGAACAATTAAACCACGGCGTATTCGAACTGATGATATTGAAGATTTAGTTTATCAAGATTTATCAGCTGAAATTGTTGCATATATATTAAAACATGCATTAAGAACATTAAAAAAAGAACAAGAACAATCTATATTATCAATAAAAAATGAAACGATTACTAATCAAACTGAAGAAAATGATGATTTTATTGATTTAAAATAGCAATTTCCAAATCGCTTTTTTCTCTCTGTATCTTTGTATATTATTCTTATTAAATAGATTAAAGTATTAAAAGAAAACTTTTCTTCTTTTTTTGTTTTTTTTTTATAAAGAAGTGTTCATTGATTTGGAATACATTATCTAAATAAAGATAAACATCAGCTTTCCACAATATAATCTCATCTTGTATTTAACCGATATATAAAAACATTAAAAGCTCATTGTTGTTATTTATTTAGCAAAAAATAACAACAACTACTATTTATTCTCACACAATAGTTATGTTATATACTATAGAGAGTTGTATAGTTAATCTCAGTAAATATTAAAATTTTGAAGTTCTTTAGGGAATTTTAGTATGTTCACTGCGTGACATTTGATATTGAAAGAAAATAATTTACTTATAACATCTCTTCATATCTATATTTAGGAAGTCTTAATTGAATAAAATTACTATTAGTTCTAATGAAGATATATATGATTAAATAATCGATAAAGATGGTTATTTATAATTTTAATACAAAAAACATACAAGTGATTTGTTAATCAAATCATAGATTAAAGGAAATCATAAAATATCGAAGTTTTCATGCATTGGGTTCATGTGTATAATGTTATTCTTAAATATCATATAACAGTTTAAATCTAGTAGATGATAGAAGACTTCATTCTTATCAATAGATTCGGTGAATGTTTTGAGTCCGAAAACCTTTCGTGTTTGAAATAAAAGATAAATTTCAATTTCTAGTCCTTTCTATTTTTATTTACAAAAATAAATTCATTTTTTCTTTGTATAAAAAATATCAATTAGTCATCGGTTCAGGTTCATTAGTTGTACCAAAAAAAATATTATTATTGTTTTTTGGTGTAAGTAACCAAAGAAAACCATCTTCAACTCCATCCATATTATCAACACAACAATCTTGCACCAACCATTGATTACCAAGTGAACTTAATTGTAAATCACGAACAACATCAATAGATGACCATCGTTTTGTTTCCATATCTCTAATACATGATAATATCAATAATGGTACACTACTAAATTCTCTTGTCATAACTTGTAATTCTGTACAAAAATCACTTAATTTATTATTACGACTAGCATCAATAACATAAACAAGACCATTTGCTTCTCGACAAACATCACGTACTTGTGGACTTATATCAAAATGATCAGTATCATTTGTTTGAACAAGACGATTATTAGTTATTAATCGATCATTATTTGTACGATTTTCACGTTCTTTCATACAATTTGTATATAATGTTATAAGATTAAATACATAACTTTGTAATTTTATTTTAATACCAGATCCAAATCCAGCATGTCCAGGAATCATGCCCATCGTTTGAAAACGTTTTGATTCATCCCAAAGAAGATTTTTGACTAATGGAGATGTATAACTTTCTAAGCCAGGTCCAAACATGATTAAATGTTTGGAATCAATAAACCAACTACGAAAATAATTTGAAAGATTTGCTAAATACATAAAACTTTGATCAGGTTGATTTGAACAACGACGTATTGTTGGGGAGCATGTTAGATAAATTTCTTTTTGTGAACGATCTGATTGTACAAGCATATAACTTAATGGATTTGAACGAGAACTAATTGATGGCCAACGTTTCATATCTTGTATCAGACGTTGACGCCATACATTATCATCAGTGGCAAGACGATACCATTTTTTACAAACATTTGATATTTGACAAAGATCAATTGGACTAAGAAATGAAAACAGATGAAGATAAACTTCATCAGGTAGATCGTGAATTGATAGATCAGTATTATTTATATCATCAGACATTTGTTGTTCACCAGAATTATTTGTTGCTAAGTGACGATGAGAAAATTGTTGACCACCACCAATAACAAAAACCTTGATAGAAAAAAGAAAATATATGATAAAAACAATCAATATATATATGTAGTTATTTATTTACCTGCTCGTGATTGAGTTTAAGCCCGGTTAATGACGTTAGAAATTTAAATGTATCACGCCGTTTATCTTCATTAAGCATCTGCTGAATTGTCGATTGAATATTTTCCATGGTTATTATGAAAGAAAAATAGTTATGATGAATGACATTGCTGTTGTTTTTTATACTATACACGCATTGCTCAGTAGGAGTAAAAGAAGCCACGTCTTCATATGATGACGTGGATGACGCGTTTGCTAGTTTCTATTTGGTTATGACTCATGCATGTTTTATTCTCTTCCCCGTTCTGTTCTGTACTTTTTTTTTTAATAACATGCATACGAAACGTAATTGTATATGCAATTGCAATACATCACAAAAAAATAAGACGCATTTGACAATTTTTTATTAATATGCGTAATAAAAAGTTTAATAGCATTGACGAAAAACAACATGATGTTCTGATTAATGTTGTTTAACGAAAACAAGTTTGAATTATTCTAGAATAATTACGACAGTATTTTGTTCTGTTAACACAATAGTCTATAGAACTCGTACAATACTAATGTTATGTTTTTAACTGATAGAATGTATTGGTAATTACGAAAAATGAAAAATTCTCGATGTAATTACGTAATCTCAGTCAATGCATTATTGTATAAACGTTTTATTTAATCGATTTTACGAGACTCCAAAGTTGAGGATCCTTGTATCAACGGCTTATTTATAAATTAATATTCGAACCATTGAATTTTTTATAAGAACTTTCAAAAAATCAAAACTATTATTGTTTACTTAAAGAAACTGTAATGGTAGTTTCTTACAATTTTTATATATAATTTCATGAATGTTATTCTTTCTTGTTTGCATAGATTTTAAATGTCAACATAACTTTTTTCATCTCTTTTTCCTACAGATACTGAAGACAAACATCTATATTCACTCCAACATTTTGTATCTTATTAAAAGACACTACATCTAAAATTTAAGTCAATGAATAATGTAAACTATATTAAATATTTCTTGATAATTTACAAGCTTAAAATTCTATCACTAGTTTGAAACGATTTACGTTTTAGGGTTCTACAGACACTATCAGTATCGTATTCTTGTTTTTTTCAGTGCACATCAGTGAATATAATCAGTTTAAGTGCAATTACTTATTGCATTTATTGAGTCGTAATCAAAATACTGATAGCATGTTCATTACTTCTAAGAAAAAAACCTAGTCGAATTCCATTGATAGATTAAATAAGATTCATATTTTTCTTCTTTGTCAATTATAACTCATATGGTAAATTAAACATATACAAATAAAGATTCTAATTAAAGAAATCTAATTGTATCTCATCTTCTATCATTTTACAAACTATATTCCAGTATTCATATTTGTTGTTTTGACTACATCAATAAATACATAAATTTATCCAAAATAGAATCATATAAACTACAAACTCTTATATGAAGAAAATCACAGTAAACAGATATCGAAAAATCTGATTAAGTTATCATAACTTGTTTCTGTAATTACATAAATATTATTTTGTTACATGAACTGATAAAAGTTTATTACAAGAGAAAATTTACGAAAAATACAGTGTACTCTCATTGACATCAAGTTAACAAACTAAACAATTGTGAGCTTGTTAAATGTCTACTAAGTTTAAAACGCAACGTGCATATCATTTTTTATTCTATTGTAAAAATGAATAGATTTTCTTTTTAGTTATGCATTGATTACAATAGTAATCAATTTTAATGATACAGTATAGGATAACAAACTTCACTGATTATATCACCTTGTTATTGTTACTTATGATACATATAAATTCAATCCTAAAACAATAATGAAATGTAATGAACGAAAAGATTTACTAGAGTTAAAAGATACGATTGTGTAGTTTTCTTTTATTAATAAAAATATAATGACTATTTTTAAATATTATCTCTTAATTTTGTTTAATAATTCGTTGTTATCATAAGAGAAACTATGTCTGTCCTCTATAATCTCTTTTTTAAATATATAATTTATATATTGGTATATCCAACATCCAATAGCTTTTTTTCTTCCTCTTTCTTATTATTCACAAACTCTGTTCATCATCATTACACCAAACAAAGAACAAAAAAATACTCAATAATAAGTATTGATATCATGGACAAACGTTTGTACTCTAATTCATCGAATCATATGTCTGGCCCTCGACGAAAGTAATTTTTTTTTCCTTTGAAAATTATATTTGATCATTTAATTCTATCCATTACTTATGTTAAGTAATCAACAACAACAACGTGGTAGTGGTAATACAAACAATTATATGTCGAATAATAATCGTAATAATACAAGTAATATGGGTGGTTATGGTGGACAAGGTATAAAACGAATGCGTGGTGATGATTTTCATAATGATAATGCGAACAGTGCTCATCGTATGAAATGGGATTCACCCGATGATGATAATCGTCCTATGACATTTATGGAACGAAATGATATTGATCAACGATCTGAGTATAAAATAATATATAGATTTATATTTAGTATAATATTAATTTTTGTAGTGT
This sequence comes from Adineta steineri, assembly GCA_905250115.1. NCBI lineage: Eukaryota > Metazoa > Rotifera > Eurotatoria > Adinetida > Adinetidae > Adineta > Adineta steineri. Next base: position 334,890 of record CAJNOI010000105.1, read on the forward strand.
CTTCGGTCAATTTACTAATACTACAATGAATGAAACAACTGTACTTTGCTTAACAGTTCAAAATGCTAAATATCCAATTACACTTGTAAGAGTTTGAATGTTTTCTTTTGAAATAAGAATTTATTGTTTTCTTTTCCTATATATTAGGATGTTATTCGAAAAATATGTTCAATAACCGGACAAATATTACGTATATGTATTTTACGTAAACGTATTATTCAAGTTCTTATTGAATTTGATTCATTTGAAACAGCAAGAAAAGTAAAAGATGAACTCGACGGTGTATGTTTTATTTCTTGTTTATTTATTTTTTTTTAATTTAAATATTTTATTT
>CAJNOI010000106.1:0-36947 GCA_905250115.1 Adineta steineri
TTTTTTTTCTTCTTATGTGCTCTTCTTTCAGTTAGCCACTCAACAAGCCTTCATTGATGTATATGTATAGCGAGACAGAGAGAGAGATAGAGACAGAGAAATAGAAAGCGACCGAGAAAGATGCGTGCATTTGATTTTCATTCATTGAGTAGTGTTTTTACTCACACCATCGATCACTACAATTGCAAATAATAATCAACATTGGACGAGAGACAGAACGACGAAGGGATGTTATTAGCGGCTAAGGAACAAAATAAGTTGATGGTTGTTAAAACAAATGATGAGAGGCATATGTATGCTGTCCGTTATTTCTTTTATAAATCATAAATATTGACAACATACAGATAGGTTTATTTTATATATATTTCTTTTAGATATATAAAATGTTTGATATATACATATATAAAGAATGATTACTAACACATACCATTAAATCAAACAATAATTTACTTTTAAATGATGACAATAATATATTTCAATTCATGTCTATCGTCTTATTTATATACAATAAAAATTACTAGTAAGAAAATTTAATATGACGACGACTACTACAACAATAACAAAAACGAAAGCGGGGAAACAAATACCATGTAAAGTTCGTATGCTTGATGATCAAGAATTACCATTTCATATAGATGTAAGTATACAATTGTTGTTTGTAATAACATTTTTATCGATGTCAAGTACTATTAATCATAACAGTTGATTCTATGATATATTTGTCAAAAAAAAGTCGAGAAAAGAATGCGCTAGATAACTCAAGTTAATTGCTGTAAATGTATGTGCGTGTCTATCATCATCGTTATTCTGGTGATGAAATACGAGTTATTATCACAAGTAATTCTCTTATGTATTGATTCTACACACACACATGTGTATCTGATTGATTGATTTGACCGAATTATTATGAAATATTGTAATTTATTTTTTAGCCAAAGGCTATTGGACAAGATTTGGTTAATACAGTTTGCAAATATATTGATTTACTTGAACGAGATTATTTTGGTTTGGAATACTTAGATAGACATCGAAATGTTGTATGTATTATTCTTTTCTATTATTATTATTATTACTATTACTATCGATTTTTGAAGTGTTGGCTTGAATTGGATAAACCTATACTTAAACAAGTTACAGAAACAAAATTTTCATTTTGTGTCAAATTTTATACACCTGATCCAGGACAATTGGAAGAAGAATTTACTAGGTAATATATGTATATATATATCTTTCTAATCTTAATATTGTATATTGAAGATATCTTTTTGCTTTACAAATCAAACGTGATCTTGCTCTTGGTACATTATTATGTAGTGATAATACTGCGTCTTTGCTTGCTTCTTATATTGTTCAAGGTATGCAATTATATTTCATTTCTATTTTATTTCTTTGATTGTAATTCTAGCGGAAATTGGTGATTATCTTGAAACATATAATAATAATCCTAGTTATTTAAATCAACGAAAATATTTTCCACATCAAACTCCTGAACATGAAATTCGTATAATGAATTTTCATAAAAATCATCTGTAAGTAAAATAATCCTTACAAATCATGAATTTATTTCAAGTATTTTATTAAAGTGGACAACATCCAGCTGATGCTGATCTTAATCTACTTGATACAGCACGTAAAGTTGAATTATATGGTATTAAAATGCATACAGCTAAAGATCATGAACAAGTTAATCTGAATTTATCTGTTGCACATATGGGGATACTTGTCTTTCAAAATATAACAAAAATTAATACATTTTCCTGGGCAAAAATTCGTAAATTAAGTTTTAAACGTAAAAAATTTCTAATTAAATTACAACCAGAAGGATATGTAAGATTTTTCTCTTTTTTTATCTTCAACAAAAATAAGTTTGTATATTTTTAAAGGGTTATTATAAAGATACAGTCGAATTTTATTTCGATACACGTGATGAATGTAAAAATTTTTGGAAAAAATGTATTGAATATCATGCTTTCTTTCGTTGTGTGACAATACAACGTTTACATCGTTCAAAAACGAAATTATTATCACGTGGTTCATCATTTCGATATCATGGTCGAACACAAAAAGAAATTGTTGAATATGCACGTGAATGTTATAATAAAAATCGAACATTTACTAGGTAGAAAAAAAAGAAAGAAAATTTCAAAATGAAATATCTTCATTTGTTTTAGATCTTATTCAAATACACGTACAGTTGCACCAGTAACAAATCGAACACATCGTTCACCAGTATCAACAATAAAACCATCGGATACAGTTGAATCTGTTCGTCATCATCGGCATCAAACTGGTATTATAAATGATACAGCGGATGTTTATCAACAAGTTTATCATGATGATTCATCCACACATGGTAGTCGAACGTTAGATTCAAGATTTAGTCGTGATAAATATGATTTATCTGATGAACAAAATACAGATGAGGACGAAGATGAACTTATACAAAAAACAACAAATGGAGTATCATCATCATCTACACGTATTTATAGAAGTAGTGAACCATTTCAAATTGATAATAATCATATCACACAAGTTCAACATCCGATTGATCAAATTGATAACGGTAAATCTTTATATTAAAGAAATAAATAGTGATGTAATAAAAGGGAATTAAGTTACTATTCCCATGTGTCATCATTGTTGTAATCATAATCACGCCATTACTAGTTAAATTCTCTGATAGAATTGTTCATTTATACTAAAAGAAAAGTCTTTTCGTGACATTTCCGTAATGAATCGGAAAGAGTTGAAGTACTTATATTCAAGTATCAGATACTTCAAATTTTAGATGAAATATTCTTTTTAATACGCAACATTAAAATCGAATATTATGGTTCAATATTATTGTACTTTAAAACAGAGATTTTTATAATTATCAAAATTTTCGAAGTTGAGCGATGTTTTTCAAAATAACATTTGGTATTATCATTACTAGTGAAACAACATATTTAGATTTAATGAATTGTGAAAAAACTCAAAAGGATTTATTCCCTTAGGCTTCTCTCTTTTTTTCTCTCCAATAAACATTCATTACACTACACCACATTTTTGGGGAAAAAGAACAGAATATCGTACATTTAATACAATTATTTTCCTATGAATAGATTCTATCATCTCTAAGTTGTTCGAGAAAGTTTACTTTCATTGAATCTACTCTCATGACTATATTTGACGATTATATTACTTTGTAAGTTCAATTATCTTAAGAAGGATATATACACTTCAACTCGAAGATCGATCTATAAATAATGTAACGATAGTGCATATAATTGAAATAGAGTAAGAGTACATTTTTTTTTACTTTTCGTATATGATATAGATCTACTACATATGTATTATAAATATAACGACAGTCTATAGTCATTTTTGAATATGAAATATTCATTAGAAAAAAAATGTTTATTATCTACTTTCATCTGTAAAGATGTGTTATCTTATTGAAAGAAGTTCTTTGGTAATAAAATAAGATTAGTTCGGGAAAAAATAATTGGATCTATGAATAGATATATATTAATCAAAACATTGTTTATATATATATATTTTAATGAATGTATGTTTTATCTGATTTTATAACTGAAGTAAAATTTCGGAATATTTAAAAATTAATTTTTATATGTAAAATCAAGTTTATATATAAGAGTAATTATTTATCTATTAGCTATTATTGACGTCATCGATGTTTTTTATAGAATAATTTTTATAACTAAATATTTTCATTTCGTTTATCTAATTGAATTCAAACCTCTTTACACTATTACTTCTAAACTAATAATCAATCAGAAAATACAATCTGATTTGTTTTTTTCTCGTACTCAGATATCTACTAAGAATATATTTCTCCATTTAGTGATCAAATTTTAGTTTTTTTTACTATTATTTACACTATTGGGAATAAACAATAAGTTTATCTAGTAATGATATATTTTCTACTACGATGATCCAATTTATGAATAGTATGCGCTTTCTATTTGATGACATATATATATATATGTTGACAAAGTATATTTACTTTATATGACAACGGAAGAATTAACACAAAGTATTTTTACTCATAGTTGTTCTATTTCCTTTTCTTTCTTATCCTATGAAGTACTTGAGAAGAAAAATCTATTTGAACATTCATTCACAAGAATCTTTTCATAGTTATTAAATGAGTTCAAATTGAAGATACAAACATTACAAGTTTATTATTGATAATGACTCTAGTTCATATGTTTAATTATCCTCTTGTTAACCGAAGTCGTTTCTCTCATTGTCGGTGCCCTTGAATGCAATACTAAAGGATATTCATTCTTTTTTTTTTCATTGCATTATTGATCAAACTGAATTCTATGGCTTGATTGAAACAAAAAAAACTAAGTTTTATTCTATATATTATAGAAGATTCATTACCAACAACAAATCGTCGACATATTAGTGGAACAGTTAATAGTCATCGATCTGTACCGCCTTTAACAAGTAGTACACCACCACGACGATTATCAAATACTGAACAGCAAATTCTAACAGCAACACATCGATTAAATCTTGGCAAACAAATAAAAATGATAGATAATGATAGTATTGATATTGAAAGTCCAACTAAAATGTAAATATATAGTTGAAATTAAATAAGATAATTTAAATATATGTTTTTTAAGATCTTCAATGAATGAAAATATGTATTCAACTTCATCACCTTTGTCTATTTTAACATCACCCTATAATAAAACGGAAGAATCAGCTGTAGATGAATCTAGAGTAAATAAATAAGATAATGAATATATACACATATATTTAATTTATTTCCTGTAGACTCGAACAATACCAGTTATTCATGAATACCGATCGCCAAGAACACCTGTATGTACGATTGAATCAAGAAGTACAAGTCGACATCAACAATCACGTATGTATTGTTTGTTAAACTGAAAATTTTAAGAAAAGATTTTGTACAGTAAATCGATATTGCAAAGATTTCTTTGATTCCACTCCGTTCAATTAGCTTTTCGATCTAATGAAAAATAATTTTATCTTACCTTGTTTATTTAGCATCGAGATCAATCCCTTCAACATCGTATCGAGCAAGTCCTCCAATGGCGGGCATTCCGGTAATATTTTGTTTTTCTATTACATGGCTAGTGTTTAAAAACAAATTTCAATTATTTAGCGATTAATTGGTAGTGTTCATCCTTCATCATTATCAACAACAACTCTACCAACATCTGTTTCATCAACAATGATAATACCATCTATTCATGATCGATCATTTTTTATATGTAAAGAACTTTTAATGACTGAACGAACATATAAAAAAGATATTGAAGTTGTTGCTGAACATTTTCGTCGAGAATTAATGCTTGCTATTAATCATTATCAAGATTCTTATATGACTGATGAATATAATTTTGAAAATGAAACATTAATACATTTATCTGATGTTTTATTTACACATCTATTACCTATTTATACTTTTCATGCACATTTTCTTCGACAACTTGAACAACGAATATCAATATGGTAAGAAAAAGACAAAAGGATTTCGGTTCTATTTTGTCTAATTTAGGGAAACACGTTCTATACCGGGTAATGAATGTCTTCCGATTGATAAAATGGCTCAACAAATTGGAGATTTAATGATGAATTTAATTGAAATCTTACCCGTAAGTAAATAAGAATATATTTTTTTGTTTGTATTACTTTTATATTTATTTATATAGAGATATGAACGTTATATAGAAAATTATGATCGTTTATTAACTGAACTTGAATATATCCTCAAACATAATCGACGTTTCGAAATAATTTATAAAGAATTCGAATCTGAAAAATTTTGTTATTTATCATTCATATCATTTTTAATCAAACCATTACAAAGACTTTTACATTACGAATATTTATTTGAAAGTATGATTTTTTTTTCATAGAAATAAAATTTTTCTATTTCATTTATTTATTTTAGAACTACTCATTTATTATAAAAATAATGATTATGAAATTGAATATCAAGATTGTTATGGAATATTTATTAAAATTCAAGATTTAATTGAAAATTTTGCTGAATCATTAACATTATTGGTATATAAACTTGTTTTATTTAAAGTAGAAATCGAAAGCATTATATAGAAAAAATTCGATACTTTACTAATCGGAATAATATATGCAATCCAAATAAAAGATGTCTATACAGGCATTTGGGAGAATTGAATTTTTCAATGACTCTGTATGCGATAAGATAGAGAGTTATCCTTAGGAATCGAAAACTAGAGTAATTAAAATGGTAGGTTTTTTTCTCTATCATTATATTCATTTCTTTTTCCTTGACGTGGACCAATGTTATTTACTTTTATTCAATTAAAATAAATGACAGGAAACAGACTCGTTGCAATAGGGGAACGTATGAGGAATTGTCAAGGTCAATGGATAGTTAATATTCATGATTGTCAATTGTTTTGAAGAGTGTGAAGTGGTAAAATCTGACAGAAAGTAATTCAGTAAAAAAGAATGTTGTATTTTCAAAGAGTTAATTTATGCTCGTCTTGTTATATATTCCATTGGGAATAAGATGTGTAACGAAATTTATTTTTATTTTCTAGCTAAATCGGCAAAAATTAATTGAACTCCAACGTGATCTGATTGGTGTGGATAATCTCTCGAGTCAATATGATCGCGTAAGTGAATTTGTAACTGCCTGAAAATATTTCTAAATTCAATTTTTTCGTTTGTTTAGCAATTCATACGTGAAGGTTGCCTTCAAAAATTATCACGAAAAGGATATCAACAACGAATGTTTTTTTTAGTAAATTTATTAGTTTTGTTTTTTTGTAAAACTATTTCGAATTTTCATCTAGTTCTCTGATGTACTACTTTATTGTGCTCGTAGTTCAAGTCCTGTACTTCAATTTAAACTTCATGGTGAACTATCATTAAGAACAATGACAGTTAGTATTGATTATTTATAGTCATATTAATACAATAGTTTCTATATTTTTTTTCAGGTTGAAGATAGTGATGAACATGTTAATATTCCTAATTCTATTACTATCTATACTGGCAATCGATCATTACTCGTAGTAGCAAGGTATATATACTTTTGATATTTTATGAAAGAAAATAACGAGGATCAGTCGAGGTTTTGCGGCTTCCTCTCCCGTTACAGACCTTAACAGCTGGAGCCAAAGGTCATTGGGTACAAATCAAGGCAGCCACTCATTCCAATGGTTTGGAATGTGAAGAAAGAACCGCAAATAGCTCAGACTATTCTAAAACTACTGGATATAACCAAGAATAATCTTTCAATGCCAAGAGATACGTTTTCTGTCAGAAATAAGGGAGGACCAAGGACTTAAAGGTAGTGGCGTAATCGAAAATTTAAGGATGATGAGGCTTAACCCCAAAACTGTCTAGTCTCTTGGATTTTTTGATTGACAAGTTCGGTAACTAAAAAATCCGGCTGATGGGGTTAAGCCCCAGTGTGGTTACGCTACTACTTAAAGATCATCAGATGTCTTTGATACGAACATACATGAATTTTATATCTTTAATATTAATGTTTGAAATATCTACAGAAGATATTCTTGATTTTATTTTAGTTCACCAACTGAAAAGAAAAAATGGTTACATGATTTAAAATATGCTATTGAAAATCTTAAAATAAATTCTGATGATCAAAAACATCAATATTCAGCTACGTTGAAATCCAATGGTAAGAAACGCATGAAACAAATGTGTTTCTATTCAAATTTTTTATTTAGCATCATCAGAAAATCTTGAACATTCAGTTGTTGGAACACTTGATGATGATAATATGAGTCAAATTGATCGTTCATGTGTACAACATCGTGCTAATACAACTATGCATGTATGTTGGCATCGAAATTTATCTGTATCAATACATGATCATCGGCAAACAATTAAAAATCAATTAAGTGGTTATTTATTACGGAAATTTAAAAATTCAAATGGTTGGCAAAAATTATGGGTTATTTTTACAAATTTTAGTTTATTCTTTTATAAAACTTATCAAGTTAGTTATTTGATTTTTTCGTCTATAAAAATAATCATTTGATTTCTGTATTTATTAAGGATGATTACCCATTGGCATCATTACCTTTATTAGGATATCGTAGTTCATTACCATCCGAATTCGATGGTGTTAATAAAGATTTTGTATTTAAACTTCAATTTAAAAATCATGTTTATTTTTTTCGAGCTGAAAGTCAATATGCTTTTGATCGGTAAATAATAAAAAAATATTTTAATTTTTCTATTTAATTTCTTTCGTTTTCAATTAGATGGATCGAAGTTGTATCAAGTGCAACAACAACAACTAGTCAATAAAAATCTTCTGATAAAAATTTCATCTATTGTTTTTCTTTTTTTTTATATGACATCAAAGGGAGTTATTTTAGTGTTCTGTTTCTGTTCTTTTGTAGAAAACACTCATAAATGTGATGATCGCTCGAATATTATTCATCTCATTTTTCTTTTTGTACAAAAAACAAAAACTTATTGTTGTTGATGTATTGTTTGAATGCTATTAGATAAATAAAATTTATATTTCTTTTCTCGTGCAATTACGATCATGAAAAAAAGAAAAGATGATTTCAAAAATATAAAATAGATTTTTATTGTTGAGTTTTTCTAAACAATCATAGGCTCAAATATTGGAGTATTATTAACAACACGTTGAAAACCAAAACGTGTTAAATCAATTGATTGATATTTAAGATCAACTAAATATTCAGATAGAGCTCGACCGATAGCAGGTCCATGTTGTAAACCATGTCCACTTGAACCATTAGCAAAAAAGAAATTCTTTTGTTGAGGATGTGGACCAATGATAAGACTTGAAAAATATTAAAATAAATATTTCAAATATTTCAAAAAAATAATATATTACTTTTGATCAAAATAATTATAATCATAAAAACCACACCAAGCACTTTTGAGCTAAAAATATTCAAACAAATAATTATGAAAGAAATACGCCTTGTAGATAAAAAAAACAGTATCAACTTCACGTTGAGAATATCTTTATACTATACTTAAAATAGCTTTTAGTTTTTATCAAAAGATCTAATATTTTGATTATAGTCTTTAACGCAAAAATTTTGATACGTATTTGTATATATGTCCTATCATGATGTAAATCTTTTACTCGTATTTAAAAATCAATGAATAAAATTTATTATACTTTTAAAGTTTCAAAACTTGGTATACGGCTAGCCAATACTGGCCATATTTGTTCTTCAAATACGGAATAATCTACTTCGAGATTATTTTCAGATTTGTCATTATCCTAAAAAATAAAAAATTAAACGGAATCTGAATATAATGAATATTTTCTTTTATTTACTTCACTCGGGCTACATCCACATATATATGTATTATTTAAACCTTCTGGTCGAAAGTAAACACCGGATACATCAACAAATAATGGAGCTAATGGACCAGGTCCATTCAATGATTCAAAAACAAATATGTAACGTTTTCTAAAACGAAAATATAAACGATTGAATTATATTAAATTCTATCACTCATCAATATAGTCATGTTTTTGAGTAATAGGAAATATATTGTGATTAATATTTTATTTGATATATAAAATTCATTGTATTTCTATTCGTATGAATAAAGCATTGAAGATATACATTAGATATATAGTAAACAAATGATAACATTAGTAAGACACCGAAAAAGGACAAATCAATCAGTTTCATCGTCTTTTTTCTTAGTACACAGAACAGAATAGTGTGGTATAGTCAGGAAAATGATGTTACGCTTCAACGGTTCTACTTTTGCTTGTTACATACAATTTTTTTTGTACTTTTTTTTCATCAATCGTAGTCCTTCTGTTTATTGAGAGAAAGAAAAAAAAAATTTTCTCTTCAGGGTCATTTGGCGTCCTAATCGGTCTTAAATCTGAATGTGTTGCTATTAATGGATACTGACGGTTTCCCTTTAGCAGCAATAAGTGAGAGAAGTACTGAAAATGATACAATGACATCAATTAATTCAATTAAACGTGATCCACGAGCTCCACTTCGTCCAATTGATTCAATTGGTGGTATAGAAAATGGAAGTGTTTCAAGTCGAAAATTTGATCAACCAGCAGTTTTAGAAACAAATACTCGTTCAGGACAATTAAATGAACGAGTTTCAACAAATACGGGTCGTTCAGGACAATTAAATGAACGAGTTTCATCAAATACGGATCGTTCAAGAAAATATAATCAATTTGAAGTAACAAGTATTCAAGATGAAGATGATGAACGAGATAATAAATATATATCAGAACGACCAAGTCAATTAACAGTTGGTGGTGATAGTACAATGGTTTCATCGTATACAACAGGTGGAGAAAATGATATTATCGAAATTCATCAATTTAGTTTAGCTGATATTGATGCTTATCTAGATATTTATTTTGAAACACTTCATAGTCGTTTAAGACATTATATTGGACAAGATGAACAAATACAACAATTTCGAATAGCAATGAAAAATCGAATAAGTAAAAGATATATGAAAAACTTGATTTTTTTCGATTTCGATTTCTATTATTAGATACAAATCCAAATGCACGTGAATTTCAAAATGTTCTTCTTGGAAAAATGAATGGTGAAGTTTTAGCTGCAATAACAATGGCATTTCCTGATGAAACACCAACTATATCACAAGCATCACAAATTCTACAACAAAATTCATGTTTATCATCAATACGTCGATGGTTTATACAAAAAGCAAATTATATTCCAACACATATGGAAGAATGTTATATTGAAATGATTGGAGTTAAAAGTGGTTATAGAAATAATGGTATTGGTACAGCTATGCTTGAATGTGTAGAACAATTTGCTCGACAAGCTGGTGCTAGTCGTTTAACAGTACATACAAATGGACCACAATCACGACATTATTTTGAACGTTATGGTTTTACTCTTGATAATTCAGATAGTTCAGCTTTTTGGAAATGGGTAATTGAACGACAAAGTATCGATAAATTAACCAGAAATCTGGCATCTGTTGAAGATAATGACTATGCTGCAAATAGTTATATTAATGAGAGTATGACTGAAAGTGTTGAGCGATCGTAGAATTATTATTCTCAGAAAAAATTTAATAAAAATGTATATAAAAAAAAAGAAGATAAATGTAAAATTTTTACCTTGGTTCAACAGGTAATGCAACTGGATATTCACCAGCAACACCAATACCAGCCATTTTAGCTACTTCACCAGCCCAAGGACCAGCAGCATTGATAAAGAATGATGAATCCATTGGATATATTCTATTATTATCTGCAGAAAGAATCTAAATAGATTTTGATCAATTAGGAAGTGATGTCATAGTTCACAAAATGAGAGAACGATTCTATGAATATGAACACTATTGTCTATAGAAACTGATTAATCTTTGATCTGATAAATTATGATTTATTTTAAACGGAAGTTGCTTATCAATCTATCTATCGATAAAGACAGGTTTGTACCTAAATATCTATGAGAGAAAAATGACCATGTAAATATATATTTGTAAAGTTAAATGCGTATTTCTTTTCTTGTTCTGCTTTGCAATACATACATAAGTGATTAAATCTTATTGGTAAAAAATTTGATACATATTCACAATATAAAAGCATCGTTATGATTACATTACATTAGAAATGAATCTTTTAAAAAATTATGCATAGTTTTTTTTAGCTAGGTCAAAATATGATTTCGATAATGATGATATTTTTCGTTTTTCATGACTTTGTAAAATCATTAATTACAGATATAGATAAATAATATATTTGTCCCCTTTTCTTTTCATGTTTAATTTTGAATAAAACGAGTTTAAAATAGCGAAACTCATTTTGAAGATATTATCATAAACGAAAGAATTGTAAATTGAACTATTATTTCAAACGTATTTAGTCAAGATTTTTAACTCACTAATAGGAGAAATGTTTAAGAAACGGCTTTAATGGCACGACCCCTATTTCTTCTACCGTTAACAGGCACCCTATCAATTATCTACGGTTTCCTATATAACTGATATAGAATTAACTTACTAAAGCTTTATCCAATTGATTTTCTATTGTTCCATCAGCCCATACTCTTTTTGATTTATCAAAACCAACAAGTTCCGCTATGAATTTAAAACAAACACATATCATCAAATAGTTGATTTATATGAACAAACCATTGAGATATAGAACACCAAGTGATAATGCTTTTTGTCGGAAAGCATTTAACAAAGCCCATGGATCTAACCAACCTTCATTTTGAATACCTAACAAAAATCCAACAAATGTAAATTCATTGAAATATTATCGAATTCTTACCATAACAACCAATTGCAATACCATCTGTATTTAACCAAGGAAATTTTTCTTTAAGCATACTTGCTGTCAATAATTTTGATTTTGCTCCCAGTGAACTAAACTATATCAATATAAGAAAAAAAATCAAAATCAAATAAAAAATATTTATACGTTTGAGTTTTATGATTTTCTTCGAAAAGCTTCACACTTTGTTCGCTACCACATAATAAATAACCATTATGATGAAATGAAACGGGTACAGGATCTTCATCTGAAAGAATGATAATTATTAAAAAAAAAGACTAAAAAAAACTAATATAATTTACCAAGTATTGATAAATGATCACGAATATGTTTTAAAAATTCAGCACCATAAACAGACATTTGAATATTTTCTTCCTAGAAATAAATTCTTTTTCTAAATTATTCCATATAAAATGAATATTTACAAGTGCAAATTGTTGACGTAAACCACCGGCAGAAAGAACTGTACTTGATGTTGTATACTAAAATATGACTATAGAATTCAAGAAATAATTTTTAATATTTCTCTTACATTCCAATCACGTTCGAGCACAGTTACTTTCATATCAGGTGAACGTTGTTTAAGAAAATAAGCTATACTTGAACCCATAATAGCACCCTATATTTAGAGAATTATGTTAAAAGGAAGTAACTATTACAAAATACATACACCAATAATAAGAACATCAGTTTCTATTGGAATGTTTTTAACACCTAAAAATACGAAATTTCTTAGAAATAAAAGCCTTCGAAAAATTTAAAAAATTACGTTTGCAGATATACTTATATCTTGTCTTCCGCTCGATTTGTTAAGAATGAAACTCTTCATTTATTTCAAATTCTGTATATGTATACTAGGGAGCTGCGAATCGATCCAGACCCGATTTCTGTTTACTTTCAAATTTAGATCATTTCAAATTAGATGAAAAATTTAAATTTCTGAAGCATCGGTAGATAGTGATACGATATGAATGAACAAAAAGAATTTTATATACATTTTTTCTGCTTGTAGCCAACTAAAAGTAGCCACCACTTCAATCTTTTACATTTCCTTGCACACAGAGGGTGCTCTATATTTGTAAAACGAATCCGGGTCTGGGTCGGTTACGGGTCTAATAAATTCTTTCTTTCATAGGTCCGGGTTCAAAAAAACGTGGGCCCGCTCCTCTCTAATGTGTACTCGTGTATCTTAGCAACAGTTATCAATCCTTCGATTGATACTATCAAACGTATATATTGTACTACAATGTATAAAGTTTCGCCCACTTCGCATTTAGACCCTCGTGCAGACTATGTAATTATTTTTAATAAATTTTCCAGGGTCTAATTATGTCAACATGTCATAGAGATCGATAAACGTATTTATTTCATAACAAACGTATTTTGTCTGTCAACTATAGAATTTTTCATAGTGCCTTATTTTTTTCTTCATTATAATAAATTAGGTGATGAAATGATAATATACAAAATACGTCTATTTAGTTATAATAGAGAAATACTCTAATTGTTTGTACTATTAATAACACTCACGATTTTCTGTTAATCGATGACGGATTAGATCCATTTCATTTTTAATAGGTGTATCATCAATTCGTTTGATTTCATGTACCGTTTTTGGATTAATTAATGTAAATGCACGTTTTACTGTAGAGATTTCAGATGATTTTTCTGTTGTTAAGTCTTTATTTGAATCCGTTGTTGTTGTTGTTGTTATTGAAGAATCTTTTGATGCATAGCGTCGTATAAATAATTGATGGACGAAACGCCTAGTTAATCTTAACGTCATCTCAATCTACAATAAGAAATGGAAACGAATATCATTCTACCATGATTATATTCTCTATTCATTCTTATTATAATACATTCAAAGAAAGAAAAAAAAAACATTTTACCAGATAAATAAAATTTTACAAGCAAAAGATTAAACAAGAACGAAGAAACAGCTAGGAATAAGTATGTTATAAAGAGCTGGAACAATAATAATAATTATTATTATATTAGAAAAAAAAAAAGATAGCAGATGTATTGAGATTGATAAACAAGCACCGACTAAGAGAGAGAGAGAGAGACAGACAAAACAAAAGAATATTATGAACTAATATTCTTTTTTCTAAAACGTATATTTTGAAATGGTTTAAAAAGTTTTGAAGATATCATTGGTTTTCGTATTTTCTCAGGAGAAGATGATGAAAGACCCTCATCATTTGATGAATCTACATTCAGAGAATTTTTATCATATTGTTGTTGTAATTGTTGATCATCGGATAAAGAATCATTATTATCGGTATGAACATCAGATACACCTTCAAATAATGATTTGGTTTGTTTTGATAATGACGGATTATCAATTATTTCATAAGTACTTTGTCTATCAATTGATGGAGGAGTTATATGAGAATTCAGAAGACCATTAGTTGAATAAGAATATGACATTGGTGGATGATTCGAAAGACGTTCATTTGACGAACGATTATTATTCATAATTGCACGTCGTTTTAACGTTGCTGATGGTGAATTTGTTTGTTCAATACCACTGTCAGATTGACTTATTGTATCTGGCTGTGATATTTGAGTTGGAAGTAATGAATTTACTGATACTCCACGAGCAGTTAAAGTACTAAAAGCAATTGAAAAATAATCATTTTAATATTAAGTACGTATTACATAACAAAAGTAACGCTCGTCCGAGGACTCGCTTAGCTCTTTCTCGTAGAAATTCTTCCTCTTCACATTTACTAGAAAAACAATTGAAAACCGTGAAAAATCGATTTTCGATGTTTTTTAACCTTTGCACCCACTTCACTCACCGCCCTCATCATGATCATCCAATAGACCTCAGATTCGAAGTCCTCGCATCAAAATACCTCAAAAAATGTCTTTTCCGGAAAATTGGGCTTCGACGTTTTTTTCGAACCGGTGAACACACAAGCAAGCAACCAAACAATTTATGTTTACTGGACTCTTCTCTACGAGAAAGAGAATATTTAGATCTATTTTCAAAAATAATAATCAACGTATTTTTTCCTGTCAAAAACAATCGATCATATCAATATTTATTTACATTAGATTCTTTATGATAATTATGGACTTAGAAAAGGAAAATATTAAACGCCTACTATCGTTGTCATATGTTTTATTTTCACATTTGTATTATTTCAGGTGCGTATTTTCTTTTTTTCGATAGTAGAAAAAATATGTTTCGAATAAAATTACTTATTTCATACCTGTTTGTTTTATTAATCAATATTGGCTCGTTGTTTGTATTTATTAAACTAATTGAATCAGGCGATATTTGTTTTGGACGATTAGTTGAATCTAAATATAATAATTATTTATTTCTTTTGATAGTCTATATTAATTACCAGTTGTTGTACCGACTAAATCTTCTCGATCGAGTAATGACGCAATTCTATTCCAACGTTTTTCACGTTCTTCATATTCATCATGAATTTCTGCTAATCGTTCCCTATTAAACAAAAAAAAATAAAATTTCGATTAAATAAATAAAATGCTTACTTAGCTGCGTTGATTAATTCACCAATATTATCCATACAACCTGTATGAGCTATACGTACAGCACCAAAAAAACCTTTTTGCATTTTGGAAATTTTATTCATCTAAGAAGGATCGTTATTTTTTTTTTGTAATTTAAAAAGAATGTGATTTTACCTGTTCTTTAGCTGTTAACATTGCATTTTCAGCTAATTTACGTTTTGTTTCAAAAGCTGCTTCTTCAATATGATAAGTACGTTTGAGTAGATCAATTAATTCTGGTGGTGCTTCATAGGATTGATGTCGAGCATGTTCTTCTGCTTTACGTAATGCAATACGTAACTAATTATAGATAAAAATAAAGACTAGGTTTTTTGTCAAATGATTATTACTTGTTCAATTTCTTGCACCGCTAAACGAACTTGTTTATCATATTCAACTGTTGTATCACGACGTTTTCGAAATTTTTCAGCTTCTTCCTAAGAAATAATAAAAAATGAATTTTTCAATTGAATCAAATATATTCTTTACTTTAGTTCGTTGTACTTCAATAAACCAAGAATTTAATAATCCTCGATCAACTTTTGTTTTATCTTGTAATTCATTTTCCATCGCTTTTACTCTATATAGATAGGAAAATGTTTTATTTTAAAAATGAAATAACATATATTGTAATTATTTCATACTTTCCAGTTACAGAAATTAAATCACCTTCAGCTTGCTGTAAATTTTCAAGTTCTTTTATCATCATATTCATACTTTCTTGCGTTTTACGGTGCCGTATAAAAGCATATAAACAAGCACCAATCGATATCAGCAATGCAGATATTAAAATCGCATCTTTTACAAAATTATGAGTACCTAAAATAATAAATTAAAAAATATTTATTTAAAAAAATCACATGAGTAGATCATATACGTTGCGGTGGGCCAAATAAAACAATATCTGTAGCTTTGATAATTAAACGTCGTCTATGTCTCAGATCACGTATTTGCATAATTGTTGAAAGATACTGTTTATCATTCGCTGCTAATCTAAAACAACAAGAGAAGAGACAAATAATAAAGATAAATAAAGTTCGAAGAAAAATTAACCTTGGAATCATTCGGCCATCAATTTGATTTCGACGAAAATATTCAACATAAATTGATAGATGAACATGATTAGCAACCCAATTAATAACATCATCATTACTCCAATTATAAACTTAGAATAAATATAATATTTAATTTTATTAGACAAATCAAATATATAAATAAACCTGGATTATTTTTCCATTGTGTCCATAAATCATCGAATGTTATTTGTAAATCAGCTTTTTGGAATCGACGATGTCGTACAGAATCAGTTTTTGATTGTAATTCTTCATGAATAAACTAAAATATAATTTCTAGAAAAGTTCAACTGAATTTAAAACAAGAAATTTTACATCACGACTTTCAGATGCTTCAATCAATCCATCTTTATCATCATCCATTTGTTCATGTATCGATTTTATAGCTTGACGACCAAGTCGCTCCTTATCAGCATCAGTGCATAGATTAAATATGCCAGTACAATCTAAAAACAAATATATTTACAACTAGAATAATTATAAGAAATAAAGCTAACCTGGATCAGGAATATTATAAGCAATATTCTTATTATTATTATTAGATTGGCTTGATTGGAATAGAGGAATAATTAGAATAAGACAGAAGATTAATCGATCCATTTAACTGCATGAATCTAAAATAGGTAAAAATTTCTTGTTTATTTTTTTGCTTTATTAATCACGCAACGATTAGCATTCATAATTTGATGATATATATGTGCATTTATATTATAAATAAAACAGTACAGGTGAAACTATTTCAAATGTCAGAAAAGTAAAAGGACAATAAAAAAATATGAGAATAAAGGAAAAAAAACTATGAATGTTATAAGTCTATTACTTGAATCGATACGAACAGAACGAATAACTGATGGAAATATTTTCATTTTTTTTCTCTGTATTTATGTATGCAAAAGGCGTCACAATAATCATATATGTATAAATAAAAGATAATTATTAACTGATTTCAACACGTACATAGAGAGAAGAGATTGAGATCTTAATTAACTTCATTTTTTTTGAAAAAATAAATTCTTTCAGGTTAATTTTTTTATTTTGATAGAGAATAATCTAACATATGCGTATATGTATATAGATAGTATGAGTACGGTTTTTTTTTTCATATTATTTTGCTACGGAATGACGTGGGAGAGAGAAATAGAAAAGGAAGAAGAAAACGAAACAATAAAGGAAAGAAAACTTGTTTTCACCAGCTGATGGAGTCTGTTTTCTTTCATGCGTAGCTGACATTTTTTTACAAACATATACTATACATCTTCTATCTTCTGTAAATGTAATCGAACACGATGCACATTTGCTTTTATGCAATTATTAAATAGAAAAAAAAAGAAAAGAATATACTGATATTGTTTTGAAATCAAATTTATACTATAAATAATCGTAAATCAGATAAAACAAAATCAATAATGATATTAAATACAACGTTTAAATAAATATTGACTTTAGAGAAAGAGTTAATTTTCTTAGATGCTTACCGTTTTGTAACGATGAGTGATTGATCGATTGATTCTATTATCTGTATATGTTATGAGAAAAGACTCAATGAAATGAATGAATCATACGCTATTTTAAGTAGACAACAGTGATCCAATGGGAAATTTCTGTGTACATATAATCATTGGATACGTCTTAAAACCTCTGTTAATGTAATCATATTTCCTAAGCATGAAATTAGCTTTATTAGATTTATTTGTCGAAAATAATATATGAAATTTATGTGACATAAGAACAATATTGATTCGTATTTGATAACGCATAGAAAAATAGATAAAGAATAAAATTAAATATCAATTAATACGATATACCAATGTGAAATTAATTAAAAAAAAATTCTTATAGAGAAATCGCCTTTGAGCTTGAACTATGTATTTTAATGAAGTATAAAAAACTTTACACGGACAAATATTTATAGACGTCTTTCTGAAATTTTTGCCTATAGTCCTGTGTGCACTGAAGAGTTAAATGACGATAATTTCGAACTATTGAATTTTATTGAAATCTTTTATATTCCAAATGAACCTCATATGTTGATTTTTATGAATTGAATATCGCATGGAAAGAACATTCTAGTTACTACCAGGCTTCTGTATAGGCAAAATTTCGGTTCGAAATATATTATCATTCAATTCCTGAGGTCTGTATATAGAATAAATTTTATACATATGAATTCGACGTAATCAGTATCAATTTAAAAGTACTTGTACACTGTATTTAAATCGACAAAATTATTATTTTTGTTAATTCTGTATTTTATAAAATATATAAACAACAACTCTTTTCTTCAAATTGATTACTTCAGATATCAATTATAGAATATCTAAGAAAGAGTTATATATGCTTTTGATATTCAAAGAAACATATTTTCATTTTATGACTTACAACGTAGCCATTTCACTGACAATTTCTCTTGGTTAAAATTGATATAGAATTTCAAGCAGTCAAGACTTATCTGATAGATTTTTTAATGATCAACGACAATCGAAATATACGAACAATATTACTATCTTATAATGACTAGAACAACGAATATAGTTCAGAATCAACAATAGACAGCAATACCACATAAAATCGAACAACTTCAAATTATTTTGTTTTTCTAATGAAACTTTGTTAAATCGTATATAAAACAAAATGACCAATTAAAAGTTCATAATCAGTATGAATCTAACCTTACGTTACATATCGTCGAAGTTGAATACTAAAAAATTTGTAAAGACTATATCATTCTACTTTCTCATAAGAAAAAAATAGTATATACATTATATCTATGTATCTCGTACCTTCTGTTTTGCAAATATTGTTCATTGTCCTACTTCTCAAGTTTTCGAAAAATAGAGAAAGAAAAATATTTTAATTGAATAATAATCTGGATTAATGTAGAAAATCCAATATATTTCAACTATAGCTTTGCATCATATTCGATTTTATATTAATCAATCTGAAGTTTCTTTTTTGGTTGAAAAATGTATAAAATCCTTTTAATAGATGACGCCACAGATTTTATTTTTTTAATGTATTTTATTAAGTTTCATGTAATATGAACTTCATAGTTTTGACAAGAAAAACATAAGAAATATGTATTAAAATGATTAAGAGTGTTATATTATAAGAAGTTATAGCTAGATATAAATGTGTGTAACCGATTCCTTTACATTTGCACCAATCAGCTACTATTCCATATTTAACATATCTTTCAAATATTTTCATCAACCTATCTCTTTCAAATAGGTTACTGAAAAAATGTCACTCTATGATGATGAATTACTTGATTCCAACAAAGACAGTGGTACTAAAGGTTTGTTAATAATTAAACAGCTAACATATATATCTATAAATTCTTTATTTAATTAGTCGGAGCTTGGTCAGACTCAATTAAATTACTTCATGGACCAATACATGCAAAAAAATTCCATCTACAGCAGCAACTTAAAGTAAAATATTTTATAAATTTATATAAATTTTATTCATCTATATACTTTAGAAAGATGCAACAAAAAATGTTGTTGCACCTGTAGCTGATCTACGTAAAAAACGAGCACCAGCATTGCCACGTCATCCAAATGCTGAAGTTACATTTAATAGTATGACTGGAAAAGTTCGTAATTTCTTTATTTTTTTCAAGTTAAATATTTCATTTTATATTATTTCAAGATGGAATTACGAGATAGTAATTCTCAACCACAAGATACAAGTGGACCATCATCATCAGTGACAGCATTAATTCAAAATATAACTTCAAATATGTCTGTATTTGGTTATACAGATGAATATGATCCATTAAAACCAAATGATTATGAAAAATTAAAAGAACAACGTAAACGTGAACAATATCAACGTGATAAAGAATTAGAACGTCAACGACGAGATGAAGATGAACAACAACAACAACAACCAAAAGGTTTATATGATGACGATTATGAAAATGAAGAGACGGAAATTTCTAATCGAGAATTAAATGATCGACCAATACGAAAAGGAAATGTTTTTGCACCACCACCTTCATTGATAGAAGAAGATAAACGTGCTAGTACTCATAATCAAAATGAATCAGGTATAATTATCAAAACTAAATAAATAACCAAAAAATAGTCTTTTGTAAAATATAGATATCAAAGATGAACATATATCAATTCCTCCGTCGAATTCAGATGAACGTATTGAAGATATGGAAACTGAAAGTACTGGACCAAATCCTGGGTTTGGATCTACGAAAGGGTATTTATTAATGCCGATAGCTTGTGATTTTAAAAAAATCACAAAACTTTCCTTGGTATTCGATAATCAAATGATAATCGATATCTTTTTCATTTGTTTTATAGTGCAGCTGCTGTTGCTAAAATGATGGCTAAAATGGGTTATCGAGAAGGACAAGGTCTTGGTAAATCTCAACAAGGTATAAGTTCAGCATTGACCGTTGAAAAAACGGGTAAACGTGGTGGTAAAATCATACATGAAAAAGAACCACTACCTAAAGGTAAAATATTTAAATGAAATCTTACTTAACTGATCATGTCATTTAGAATTCATTTTACCACCACCACCTCCTCCTCCACCATCACTATCAGCGATGCCACCTCCTTCCATTGTTACTCCAAAAGCTGAATCAGGTGTTAATTTATCTGTTGAATTAAAAGGAGCAACGAAAGTTGTTTTACTTAAAGTTAGTAAATTTTTTCAAAAAAATTTCGATACATATCAGTATTTTTTTAGAATATGGTTGGACCTGGTGAAGTTGATGATTTACTTGATAGTAAGTATTTTCGAAAATACATCTTCTCATTAAATAATCTTTGATTTTCTTAGGTGAAACAAAAGAAGAATGTCAAAAATATGGTGATGTTGAAAAATGTCTTATCTATGAAGTATGTCCACAAAATTTTTTGTTAATATTTATTTTTATTCTAATATATAGATTCCTGACGTACCTGAAGATGAAGCTGTACGAATATTTGTTGAATTTAAACGAGTTGAATCTGCTATTAAAGGTAAGTTAATAGTCTTCATATTTAGTCGAATGGGTAGGAACTAATATAAATCTTTGATACCATGTTCGAATCCCAATTGAGGAAAGTCTTTGCTATGATGATTTAAATGATAGGTATGATTAAACTGATTCCACATCATAGAGCCTTATATATCTGAGCAAAGATAATAAATTTTAATTGTTTTCATAAATTTTAGCTGTTGTCGATATGAATGGACGATATTTTGGTGGTCGTGTTGTAAAAGCAAAATTCTATGCTTTGGATAAATTTCGTCAATTTGATTTGGCTGATGATTCTTGATCTCTCGTACATTTTATGTATTCTGTACAGTTTATATGATGAAATAAAAAAATAGATAATTACAAAAATTTTAAATTATTATTATTATTATTATTACCTTTCTTTAGTTTTAGATAATGTCTGATGAAAATAAAGAATTATCTGAATCTGAAGAGGATTTAAATGATAGTGACGTTTTTCCAGTAGATGAAAAGAATCATGATAATCAATGGATTAATGAATTGCAATTAGCACTTGAACGTGGATGTGATTTAGGTACAATAAGAAATATTGGAAAATGTCGTCCACTAACGGATGATTTACGTTTAGCTGTGTGGAAAGTAAGAAACTAAAAATTATTACTCACAACATGGAAAACTAAGCGAAATTTTTGTTATTATTTAGATTTGTCTCAATATCAATGATGTTAATGAATATGCTTATAGTGATAGTGATGTATTTGATCTACCTGAACAAAGTATAATACGTGAAGATGTTTTACGTTTAGTGCGTAAGTATAGAATAATTAGTAAAATTAATTTTATTTTATATATGAATTATTATTTAGGTGCATCAGATATAAATCAAGATATTGCAACCGCAAAAATGAGTGATATCGAAGCAGTTATTACTTTTTATTGTAAAAAATAGTAAATTAATATTTCATAGATTTATTTATTTTTTATAAATTATTGAATTATTTAGTAATGAAAGTTATGAAAAAGGAAATGGATGGATTGATATATTAAAACCATTGATTACACTACAATATAAAGATCGTGCCGAACTCTATGCATTATTTGCAAGCATTCGTAATCGTTACATTCCTCGGTATAAAATATTTTTATTTATAACAAAAAAATAACGAAATTTTCCTTTTGAAGTTATTGTGAAGCTGATGGAATGTCTTATCATTTATTCCGATTATTATTACTTTACCATGACCCAGAATTATGTAGTTTCTTTGACACGAGAAAAATCTCACCAGATCTATATGCACATGTTTGGGTATGATGAATTGATTTGTTTTATATAATATGAATTAACTTTTTTATTTAGATTCGAAGTCTATATGCTGGATCATGTTCATCAAGTGTTTTACTTGCTCTCTGGGATCATTATTTTCAACATGCAGATCAATTTTTTGCTTTTTTTCTTGCACTTGTATTACTTATGTTTGCTAAGTAAGAAGAAAATTTATTCCTAAAAAAATTCTTATAATGAATATCTAGGGAACAAGTATTTGAAATGGCTAATAAAGAAAAAAATGAAATTATCGGTAAATATTCAAATAAATATTATCAATCTCATTTTTTTTTATTCAATTTATTTAGAATTTCTCTCAAAAGCTCCATCAAATTTAACTAATGATGATCTGGAAGATTTTTGTTCCTTAGCTAATCATTATGCTTCCACTACACCTCAATCATTTCGAAAAGTAAATTAATTACAAGATAAGAATTTATGAAAAAAATGTTTTTTTTTCGAAGGAATTTTATTCATGTTTATTTGATGAAATCGATCAATCTATATCTCAAAAAGCTTGTTCTATTTATCAAGCATTATGTTTACCAGTTTCCGTAAAAGAATTACTTCAAGCAAATCAATTGGGCGGAGTACATTTATATTTTTTTAATGTTCTTTCTTTTTTTATTGTTGAATGATTATTATCTTTAGACAGCTGGTGTCAGATATTTTATTGTCGATTGTCGTCCAGCAGAACAATATAATTCGCGACATCTTTATACAGCATTTCATCTTGATGCAAATCTTGTAAAATAAAAATTCTATCGAATTAAAAAAAAACTAAAATATATTTACGTTTTAGTTACTTGAAGATCCGAAAGAATTTGCTGGAACTGTTGATGCACTTATTGCTACACAAAAACAATCGATTGAAACTGGTACGAAATTAATTCTCTTCGTTTGTTATACAAATATCTTGTTTCTATTTAGGATCAACAGCAGGAGGTGAACATTTATGTTTTATGGGTTCTGGCAATGAAGAAGCAGATAAATATGTTCGTATGGTTGTTGCTCATTTCCTTCAACGAAATACTAAATATATTAGTCTTGCTTCTGGTGGTTATAAAGGTATATTTTCGAATTCGATTGTAATTTCTCCTTATTATATTTAATTTGATTAGCTCTTAAAGACGCTGTTGAAGATCCATCAATGATAACTAGAGGCAAAAAAAATAAAACTCCAACAACACCTCCACCACCAACTACAGCAGTACAAGATGCGTTCGCTCTTGGATCAGCAATTAAACAAAATATTGCAGAAAAACTTCCTACTATTAATACTCAAGTAAATTTAATAAAAATCTAGAAGAAATACTTTTATTTTTCGTAATAGACTGCTTCATTTATCAATATGATTTCAAGTGCTGTTAAAACTAAATCTGTAGAAGTCAAAGATAAAGTTAAAGATTATATAGTTCATACATCAGGAAATGACTCGGCTAATCCAGCCCCTAAGTTAGTTATGAAATATTTTACTTACCTTATTTTTGTTTTGTTTTCTTCTAATGAAATAGACACGTAAATAAACAAGATAAAGTCGATAAACTATATAGACAAACAAATGCATCATCAGTTTTTTCACTTGATAGTGATAATGAGGACGGTATGAATATAATTTATAAGTTTTGTTTTTTCTTAATTGTTCATCGTCTTTTTTGTATTAGAATCAACATCATCATCAAAACCAAAAGATGCACATGAACTTGTTGATATGGAATCATATTTTCTCCGTAGTGATATGTTATATAAATATGAATGTGAACATATCGATGAACAGAATCGACGTCATCCAAGGTAATCAATCTCAATCTACAGAGAGTTTTTAAAATTATTCAATATTATTTTCTTTCCATAATTCAGTAGGGATTCGCAGTTTCAGTGCAAATACTGAAAAACTGTTACTTTCAGCCCTGAGAGTGACGTACAGTAGCACTGACAATACTGACACTGGGTTCACTGATGCTGTGAATCCACCTGGCACCGTCGGTATTCGTCGGTATCCGGGTAGTTCCACTGCATCAGTGAGCGCACTGTCAGTGTTGAAGGTGCGTCTCTGTCGGTGCTGACAGTGCACAGTTTATTAAAACTGCGCATCCCTAATAATTCAGTCTACTTTGCTTAAGATCGAAAAGTTTTTTGTAGTTCTGTAAAAATGACTCATAATTCGGAGATTACCCACGTGTAAGATAATCGATCGGTCATCTTACATTATTGAACTAATGATTATTGCGAACCCACTTGAAATTACTCGTATGATGAAGACCTCTATTTCAGGGGCGGTATCCGGATTCCCGAGGATTCCAGATTCCACTCTTTTCCTTTTGTTCTATTCATACTAGCTAGTTTAAAATCTTCGAAATCCAAGAGAGTGAGCGAAATTTTTAGTAATTCCTGTATTTGTAGAGTATAACGTCTGTATCATATATCAACATACTTTACACTTCTAATACGAAGAACTTTAATGATAATTATTTTTTGTTTTAGTTATAAATTCTGTAAAATTGAATTTAGTATAATGTATTTTATTTTTAGTCTTCTGTTGGTATCGGCAACAGATTTGTATATCTTACGAAGATTACCTGAACAAAAAACAATGGCAAATCTTGTCTCACGTCATCCATTACAAACAGTAACAAAAATAACCAGCAAAAAAACTTTTCCTGAAATAATTACATTTCGTTATTCAACACCTGAAGATGAAGAAGAGGAAGAAGAACAACAGCAACTACAACAAAAAGGCAAGTCAAAAACAAAAGTGAAACCAAGAACAAAAACTTCAATTGATTGTGACAAAGTCTATCTACCTGATGCTGGTGATGCAACCAAAAATATAAAATTATTAATTATGAAATTACTAAATATGTTCGATAATATCGATCAACCTGTATCAACTTAAATTATTTATTTCTATCTTATGTTAATTATTTTTAATCACAGAAAAACAAAAACAGTTCATTTTTTAATTTTTTTCGACTTAAAATACATATTTTTTTTTGTTCATATATTATCCATCAGTCGTAATACATTAGCTTTATCTAGTAAACATCTAAACGTGACAATAAATTTGGTTTTATCATAGTAGTTTTCAAATATGTTAAAAGAGTTACAAAAATACTGAAGAAATATTCTATTATTATTTTAAAACGAAGGAATTCCACATGACCTATTTTACTATTGTATGTTCTTGTATTAAATAAATTCGACTGAAATGTCCTTTTCTTTTTTGATTGAAAACTCGCATTTATACTTAATACAAGATTTGATCATTGCTGGAAGTCTGCATAGTTTAAGAAATTACTTTTTGTAGTATAATCTTAGGAAAATATTTGTCATTAAGTATACAGCCAATGATTTATCCAGCGAAAGGGCATCGCCCTTCCAGAGAACGATTTTGCCCTCTCGAAAATTGCAATTTTTGTGCCTATACTATGTATTTGCCCTTAAAAAATTAGACTTTCGCCCTCCCGGAAATCGCTATCGCACTCTCGAAAGGAAAAACCTTGATAAAGCACTGTATATAGCAGAAGATGAAACACTTCTTTTCATATTTTGATCCAGGGAAAACAGCGGAGACTTCATGCATGAAGTCTTGTGAAGTCCATTGTTTTCTCGTTCATACTACTATAAATATTTTACTCCGCACAAATTTATTTTGTTTATGAAAACTTAATATTCCATTTGATTCCTCTTTTTTTGTCTAGACTCATTATTAGTTATGAATTCTCTATGATTATGCATTACTGCCATTTACGATGAGAAGACAAGATTATTTTTGAGCTTACTTACTTAACTTTTTCTATTATATATAGAAAGATTAATCACATTGTTATTGTCCCTATTTGAATTAAAGTTTGAACACCATTTTATATTAGTTAATCGATTTTCGTTTTTGTTCTTGATTGTCTTAATTAGATTATTTTGTTAAATATATAATGATAATCTCTATTAATAACTATATTCTATGAGTTCTTTATTTCTCAATGTTCCTGTGTCAATTCTTCGTTCAAATGAAATTATATCAGTAACATACAATTTAATTTTTATCGTGTTCATGATCTTTGTGATAATGAATATATCATTCACATAACGCTAGAATTTACCATTAACTTGCTTTGATTAACTTTGTGATATGTTCATTCATACAAAAGATTGAATGATGATAAAAGTGTGAATATTGTTCATCGGCAATTTAATTGTTTAACGAAAACGTTTTTTTCTTTCTCTAAATGTGAATGAATTATTTTGAAAGTAAATCATCATTAAAGATAAATAAAATTATTCTATTATTTTGATGTCGAAATTTACTACATTGATATTTATTATCTTCTAATTTTGATTAATTTTTTATATACAAAACTCATACGCATTTGTCACGCATTTATTATTGATTGAATTATATCAGATATAATTTAAAAAATAATAAATATAGTTGTCGATTTGAACCTGGTCTCTTATGATAGATTTCAAGTAGGAATAATCGAAAGATGAACCTATGTGTGCTGCAAGAGAATAAGAATTGTTAAGGTGGTCCTCCGCTTGAGTAATCGTGCATGAACTATGTCCTTCGATCGTCTGATGATGAGAAGACCAGAAATCGGTTACATGAAGTATACATAATAGATCTGTATTCTCTAGACAAAATTTTAGTTATACATCATGAGAATTAGTCGTGGGAAAGAGAAGCGTTAGAGTAATATTTGAATTGTTTATATTATTCAACATATTGAACGTAACAGTTTCTCGAAATAATAAGCTTCTGACCATTTTTTTTGTTCATGTGATAAACTTTTTAAATTCTTAACAATGTGTGTTAGTTGATATTTCTCATCATAGTTTATAATATATAATCATCTATAGACGATATCATTAAGTATCCTTTAGAACATTATTTCATTAGAGATAATTGTATATTCATTTCAAGATTTAATGATGTCTGTCGACAATAATTATAATTTGTTGTTTTATTTTATCATTTCGAAATTATCTAATACAATAATCAATCATATATGTAACTGGGAGTAGTCTGTCGGAGATTCAATCTTTTTTTTTCGTATGATATCGATTTGTTAACAAGTTTTGTTTCTTTCGAACAATTATTGATTATCGTTCTTTCAAACTATTAGTAGTAGTACGATATAACTATTGTAGGAGAATAGTTTTGATAGTAATCTTTATTACATCATCAAATTTTAGATGTTATAAAGATAAAAAGAAACGATATTTTAAACGAGAGAATATTCTCGATATAATTATTTCATCTGTTGTTCAATTGAGAAAAAATAAAATAACTTACATTTTTTTATTGCATAATCTAATGACTAAATATCTAATGAATGTAAAAAAATTCAAGATATAGTACTAGATTTTTTTACAATTAGTATTGATATAGTAATTAGAAATATCGATAATATTAGATATGTTAGCAATATTGTTATTATTCGTATTGATTTGACCTAATTGATAATGATAAACCATCAAAATAAGTAATTGTCCTATTTCGATTGAATCTCTTCATTTCAATATGTATATATACATATCTATATATGTTATCAACTCTAAAATCTTTAGATCTTTATTTTGATGTAAATAATATCAAATAGTTAATCAATTAATGTATTCTATTATTGATTAAGAATATAACGAATGATACATTTATATCATTAATAGTTTATTACTACTTCATTTATTTTTCTAAGCATTTAAATAAGTATAAAATTGACTTCATTTTTTTTTTGTTATTCTTTATAATTGAAGATGACCGAATTCGATAAGAGTTTATTGATATTATCGAAAGTAATTGTTACCTACTTATTATTTATATATGATTAGTTTATTAGAGAATAATTTGTTTTATTTAAAGATTCTTTTTGTTTTGTTGTTGTTTGAAAATTAAATTCGAATTAATTAATAAAATATAATTATAATATTCAAATTTTAATCACTACTATGCAAACAACTATGTCATTAAATGATTCGATCGTCATATTGAATTTATTGAAATGAATGATACAATCACACAAATAGAACATTTTCTTTGAGTGCGCATATGTTCTTCTTTTTTTTATGGTTGACTATTAAACTTAAATTTCAATTTTTGTTTTCGAATTTTTGATGAACGAAAATATTCATATTACGCAAAATGTGTAGATTATCTTTTTCAACATCAATTTCTTTATAACATCTTTTTTAGCTATTTTCGTACATTACTTCATATATAGATATATTAAAATAAAAAGAACGCATTGAAGTAAACGTTTTATTTTGAATAGATATCCATATCGATTGTATTACTTTTGTATGAGGAAAAAATAAAACAAGTATCTTCAGATGTCTTCTCGTATCTAATATGTGTGTATATGTAGATGTATATACGCATTTCTCTAATGTAAACTGGGTATGATAAATCGAAGCTGACAAGACCATCTATAGATGAGCGGGAAGAAGCCTAGGTTAATGTTACTTATCATTAGATTGACTCGAAAGAAAGAGAAAAAAGATACGCTTACTGTCCACGTTTATCATCAAAAAAATATATTGTGAATTGACGATAGGCGTGGACCATTGCCCATTTAATAGGCAACGTAAGGAAGAAGTTTGTCACCTTCTATTGAGCACGCATCTATCACGGTCCATTGGTTAGTTGTTTGAATGATGCGTTGCGTCCATATATATTTATATCGGTTCATTTTTGCGTGTGAGAAATATCATAAAGAAAGAAGTACGTAGTAAAAGTTATTACACGCGTCATCTTCTCATCGTAAGCAACATTCGAACATTTAAACTTCTAACATGGCTATATTAGAAGATCCAACAATTCAACGTATTCTTGATGAAGTAAATAAAGCAGCAACTGGTGGAGTCTTTGGATTAGCAGGTAATTATATTCCTGAACCATCATCAAAGTCTCACACACAGATGCCATCATCGAAAACAGAATATTTTAATCAGCAACAACAGCAACATCAGCAACAACAACAACAACAGCAGCAACAGCAACAACAACAACAGGTACCACTTTTCTATCCAACGCCGGATATGTTTAGTCTGGATAGTATGACAAATTTTGATCAAAATATTGAAATCAATTCCATGGATTCTATTGTACCAATAGCGACGCCAAATAATTTTGAACTTTATAATTCAACTTTATATGATACAATGGCACGAAGTATCTTATCACCATATGAAAATTATAAAAATAGTATGTTAAATACGAATAATAATAATACAAATAATGGCATACGTTCAGCATCAAGTGTTTCATCAATAAATAATGAAATAATGTTAGAACATCATCGTCATCAAGAATATCCAACCATACCACCAAAAATAACAGCAGCCATACCTAATCTTGGTTTAAATCTACGTACAACACCACCATTAGATTCTGTACCAGTCAATTCAAGTGAAGCAGGCGATGAAATTGTTCCAAATGAAACAACAGATACAGCAACAATGGATTTATTAGCTGATAAAGATGATACTAGTTCATTACCACCAAATAATAATGATGAAATGGATCCACCACATATATGTAATACATAATTTCTTTTCTTCTTATTTAAAATTTCATTGTTGGAATATATCCTTTTTTTAGCATCAGCTGGTCGTATTTTTTATGATCCACATCCTCAAATAATTCAACGTAAGGGTTCTAATTCTGTAACATATAAACAGAATATAATTGTTCGCTTTTTACAACCACCACCTATTCCTAATGCTGGTCCACTTGTTATTAAAGAAGTAAATTTTTTGTTTTTTCATAATTTATCATTAATTAATTCAATATTCTTCATTAGATAAGTGGCCCACAACAACCACCACTACCACCGCTCGTTATTAAACGTAAAATAATTTAGCATAATCTCTTTTTTGTTTTATTTCAATCTATTTTATTTTCAGAACGACCACCACCACCAAAAACTCCACCACCACTTATTATTCGTGAAAAACCACCTGCACTTCCATCAACACTTGCAACAAAAGTTATAACTAGGTAAATAATACACCATCACATATTTATTTTTATAATAAAAAAATCGCTTTCTTAAGACATTTACCACCTGAACCAGCTCCACCACGAGCTGTTATTATTGAACGTTTACCACCTTTACCACCAAAACCACGTGATATTATCATTGAACGTTGGTTACCTTATGAAATAGTCAATCAAAAACGTAAAGTTGTCGTAGAACGTGTACAAAAAAGTTCTAAAGATTATCCACAACCAAAAAATGTTATAATAACGTATGTTTTTTAATTGATTTAAAAGCAACAAAAAAAACTAGATTCTATTTATAGTTATGAACCAGTTCATGCAAAAATTGAACGTCATTTTCAAAAACAAAATGTTGTTCGTGAAGATCCTCAAGCATATACAGATCGTTTTGGTGAACTATTATGTGATCCAACGAGTGTTGTTCAACAAGCTCGAGCTGCTGGTGTTCTTGAAGATCTTGTAAAATAATATTTTGTTTCTACTTTTTCAATCTAGCTCTTTTTATAATTAGAATCCACCATCATCATTTCTCAAATCATTAACTAACAGTGTTGCTACAGGTACAACAGATTATGAAACAATAATGAAAAATAATGAGGAACCAGATGATGAACAACTTGATGATAATAATCAACAAGAACAACAAGAAGTTATTTCTTCACCGATTGAAACTGTTCAAGATGATGATGTATTAATTGAAGAAAATGTAACTCCATTTTATATGAATTCAGGTATTAAATTTCGAAATTCTATTTAATTTATTTACAAAAATGCTTCTTTATTTTCATTCAAGGTGAAAATCTTCAACAAACATTTCATCGTTTAGGTTTTGATATAGCAGAAAATATGATAAATGAACATCATTTTTGAGATTGAAATATCAAATAAAACATTTTCTTTTTCTCAATTCTTCATTTCTTTTGTTGTATTTTTCTATAGTTATCGTTTAATAGAAACGAAAAAATTTGAATTCTTTTTTTTCTTATATATATATATATATATCTTTAATGTGATCAATAAAATCATAAAAACAAACAAACAATGTTTGAAAAAAAAACGATGATAAAAACGAAAAAATGCAAAGCATTAGTTAAGTTTTTTTTTACCAGCCAGCAGTAGTAGATCCTGTTTGAGATTTAGCAAGAACTCGTCGAGATGGAGATGAGATAAATTCGGTATTAACGAATGGTTTTGAAATAGTTGATTGTGAACCACTATAACAAAAAACAAATAGTATTAAGATGATGAATTATATCCAGTGTTGAATAGCTAACTATTCTAAACAATATCATACCTCCATTGTGATGTTTCAGGGAATGAACGAATTTGTTGGCTACCACTATAACCAGAGAATGTGCTTGGTTGAGCAGTTAATGTTGTCTAGAAAAAAAGAATTAGTATTTCTAACAATAAAGGTAAATTTATACTCGTGGAAGAAGAATTTGATTTGAACTGAGTGTTCTTAAATCTTGTTGTTGACTACTATAAATAGGAAAACGAAAAAGATATGTTGAAAAATATATTTTAAATGAAAATTTACCCATATGTCGATTGGGTTAAAAGATCGGATTGTCGGCCAGTGTATCCAGTAAAGGCTGGTGTACGTATTTGTGTAAGATCTTTTTGAGTAAAAACTGGTTGTCGAATGAATTCAGTTTTTGGTAAAACAGTTTGAACCTAAAGATAAAATTGATTTATTTACAAAATTAATCGGTATGAATACTAACGAATCGTGTTTGTGATGGTTCTGCTTTTAATGCACTTGAATCTGCATATTCAGACATATCTTGACTTGGAAGTGTAATGATTGATTTAGCTGATGGTCGAAGTTCGATATCTTGTTTTTTGAAATATGAATAACCAGCACCTGCATTATCGACGACTTCAGAATCATCTCTTGATAAAAAACTATAAAAATCAAATTATATACATATAACACACTAAATTAAAGCTAATATTCATACGTGGTTGGTCTCATTCCACTCCAATCTAAATAAAACAATATTACATTTTACATAATCTAAATACTTTTTTTCATACATACCATTTGGAAGTGCTGAGCAAAAAGCCAAACAAACAAGAAATAAACATGCCTGAAAATATAAAATCAACAATTTACTTAAACAAGTTATCGTATTTATTCACATACGCGGTACATGATTTGTATGTAATCTAAACGAATTCTGTTTTTTTTTAGAAGAGTGAAACGATATGTATATAGAACCGGTGCTTTTATATTCCTCCAGATAATTCACATATATCGGCATGACTTATATTTATTCTTTGTGTTTATTATCGATCGAGATGTTATCTAAACGTTAGAATGTTATTCTATCTGATGATAACAAACATATATTCCTTGTGTTTTCTGTATTCATTCGAAAGTTATTCATTAATCGAGGGTTTATTCAAATTCTAGTTTAACATGTAAACGAAATTGATTGGATAATTTAATATTTAGCTTTGTATTGCGTTACATTCATGTCAAAACGAATAGATCAAACTTATATTTATCTTAATAGGATATTGAAATAATGTTTAAATTGCTTTCAGTAATGTCTAGACAATTTTAATGTACTAAGAGGCGGTTATGACGAATATGTATTTGAAAGTTTACATAGTTTGTTGCTTCGTTATTTATGATTTACTGTAATAAATACAATAAAAAATAATATTTTTAATTTGACTAAATATCGGTTAGATGTTTAAAGCAAAAATTTTTGCGTGTAAAAGCGTGTGTTCATTTAAATTGATAAGTATAATCATTCTTTATGATTAACTTTCAATAGATTTACTTATGCACGATCAATTTTCTGTGTTACAATATGTTATTAAACAATTAAAATGATTATATTTTTCTATACAATTTAATCATTCTTCAACGTATATTGGAATAATAAAATTTCGATTCGAACTGTGTTTGTATATGACTTCACTAATATGTAAAGCATATTAAAAATGATCACATCTGGTATTTTTACCTATTTGCATTAGATTACTTATTTGAAAGTCACATTTTTTATTGTCAAAATGGATAAAATAATGTTATCCCCAAGATGAAGTTATGTGCGATATAAAAAATAGGTTTTTGTTGCTTTGAAATGAATGTAACATCAATTCGAAGAATTCGTATCAATCCTTTGTACTTGTTATGTTCTAGCTGTTTCGTTGGCTATAACAGTATATATATGAATCAATCAAAGTGCGAAAGTTTGACCTGGAACTATCCTGATAGATTTCTATTATGATTGTTACAAGTTCGTGCGAATTTCATTTTGAACGAATACTTCTTTCTTTAATTGTTGAATGTTGAAGATACTTGATTTTCTTATCCTTGATCGTGTACAATCATTCTTTAAATTTTTTAAGTATTCTAAAGAGAAAATCTTCATTTAAGATGAGATTTCTAAGAGATCCCAATGGTCATGATAGCTATCTATGGACAAAATTTTGATTGTTGAGAGAGTGAAGATAGACTATATGGTTCTCACAGTGACATTCTTAACTACAGTAGTAACTTAGTCACCGGTAAAGCATAGATTACGTTGTACCTCAAATTTAGACTAGTTGAAGCTTCTGTTTAAAGTTCGACTGGTTTAACTTCTTAGCAAAATAGACATATAGTGGTTTAGAGGTGTATAGATATATTACTATACCGCTAATATTTATACATCTATTAATTCTCTTCTAAAGATGATGACTTTTTCAGAAAATCAAATTCCTCATCATATGCCTTCGGTTATTTTTACCCTTGACTTTCTTCTTAGTTGTTATTGGCAATAAATAGATCATGAATATTTATTTGAATAAAACAAAATTGTTTTCTTCTCTAGACAACATCATTATTATAATATCTTTGGCAAATGCAGTTTTTTTTCGAAATGTATAGCAATAAAAAAATCTATTTCTTCATCTATGAGAAAGCATACCGAATTTGAATGCTCTATGTTTATATTTCAAATAAGATATGTTTCCTTAGGATATGTGCTAGCTGTATTAGATTAAATGTTAATGATTTACATATGAACTTCGGATTACATAGTACGTTGTTTAAAAATACAACATATACTAAACGATGCCGCTGGATAAGCTCTGCAATTCATATAAGACTCCATTTTTTAATTATATTTTGTTTTCTTTTTGATAAAGTATGAAAATCATGAAATAACAACAAATAATCTATTTCTGCCGGTTGAGATGTAACCCTTCAAATTCTTTTTTTATTTTAAAACAAAAAGTGCAGTTAAAAAATAAATGGGCTAATGTCAATTATAAAGCTTTTCGTAGTGCATCTTATGATATTATCTAAAGATTAATACCTGATATTAAGTAATTGAAAATTGTACTGTAAAATATATTACGAGAAAAAATGAAAATCACGTAAATCTTATTAAAAGTTAATTACTATGCTATTAGTTGAAGTATAAACAAATAATATTTAAAAAAGTAAAGCTATGTTCCTATCTTCATAATTATATTCTAGTTTACAAGAATTGATTTCAAGTATTTTATATTTACTGCATTGTCATAGAACAAGATTTCTAAAAACAACTTTATTGCTATAAAATGATTGTTAGTCGTTCCATCATTCAATAGTCTACTAACTACATCAAATTTCAATGAATTCATATATAAACAAATTGCATTTTAAGGTCGAATAGTATTACTTTCATATCATAATACATAGAGGTGATTAAAGACAAACTGTTATCTATAAGAGTATGATTATTTTTTTTATCAAGCTTTTACGTATGACCTTATCGATAATGTCGATAGTTAATTATGATGATAATACTCTCTGATTATTATAATCATCGACTTTTATATATCTTTATTACCTACATCTTGTTTATTTTATATTAAATGATTTTGAAGCATAATTAACTCTTGTTATTCATTTATTTACATAATAAATTTTCACATTCCGAGTTTTTTTTTGTTATACTATATATATACTTGAAAATACTTGTATTACGTTATTTATACCCATATATAGCCGGAAAACTTATTCTTGCTCTTCATTGGTTCTTATTTTATAAAGCGGTTAATAAGATTTCTCTCGAGATCTAATAATTGTCTACTAGCATATGAAAAAACAAAAACTGATGGATGTAAGATCTTTTTTCCTTTTCTATTCAACTCGAATCAAATCAGAAAGACATCAATTCACTTCGACACGATAAAAAAAATCATTTGCTATTTCTCTCATATCTATCTATCTATCTTTCTATTCAGTAGTACATATTCATTAATTATTCTCTTTTTATTGATCTAAAACAAATAATAAAAAAGAATTTTTAAAGTTTTTCTTTTTCTTTCTTTTTAAAAATAAAAAATATGGTAAAACAGGCTAAAGGAGCAACAAATACACATACACACATCACAAATGCGGTGGTGTAGTGGATATAAAACAAAGCGTATGCATACATGTATATATATATATATATATTTAACACAAATGACAAGAAAAAGAAAAACCGGTTCGGATTACGATGGTGGTGACAATCTACATGGTGAGAAAAGTATTTTGGCAAATGCTTTTCGAAATTCCAAATTGAAAACTGTATAAATAATTGGATTTAAAAATGAATTTATATATCCTAACCATGAACATAAAAATAGAATAAAATCATTAACAAGAAATGTATTGGATTTTTTTGATAATTTAATAATAGTATTAACTATATTATTGAGCACAAAGAATGGTAGCCAACATACTAAGAAGCAAACTAAAAAAA
>CAJNOI010000106.1:37047-90509 GCA_905250115.1 Adineta steineri
ATATAATTTAAGTAAATGTTCGAATTGGTCTTTATTGAATGGACAGTTTGGTAATATATCTTCTTTGGATATTAAACGGATTATTATTTTTATTGTTTCTTCAACTGGTGCATTAGTGAACAATGACTCTACGTCAAGACTTACCATTATGTCATATTTTCCAGATTTTGGTATTAGTAATTTTTTTCACAAATCTTCTATGTACGCCACAGGTTTTTCTCTTCGTTCGGTAATAATTTTTGTGAGATATTTGGATAAAATGTAATCATAATAACCAACTGCAGAGATAATAGGTCTAATAAGATAAACTGATTTGTGCATTTTTGATTGTCCGTAGAATATTGATGAAGTTGGTAATATAGATTTTTTGTAATAGTTTTATTGCTATGGATTTGTTTAATTCTTTTTCATTTTCAATTAATAAATTAGTATTCGTTTTTGTAAATTATCTATTTAAGATAACATGAGCGTTTTCGATACAATCGTTTTTGTTCATGACAACAATAGCGTTTCCTTTATCGGCTTTGCATATCATTATTTCATTATTATTTTTCAACTTTTTTATTGCTTCAATTTCTTTATCTTGAGAGTGTAGGTGTGATGTGCGTCTAACTAAAGATAAAATACATCCACACTCATCCGCACCTACACTCACACCATCAAGACCATTTTCTTTAACATTTGTAGTGAGCATTTGAATTAAAGTTGAATTATTTATTATTTTATGTGATGCATTCAAATGAATTCATTGTTTGTATTTATAATACATGTAAGGAGAAGATACATTCTTATTTTCGCTAATGAAATAGACAATATTTTCGATACAAAAACATTTGGTTAACGAGCATATAAAAAGATATATTCCGATAGAGATCGCTCTTAGCTTTACGTATTATTTTACTCATAACGTTGACAATCAAATTTACAAAAGGATCGAATTCGTCGAATGGCAGCATGTTACTTACTCACTCGCTCGTGAAATCTTTCGTAAATCTTTAACCGACTGACTCATATAACTCTATTTAAGAGCAATAACAAATAACGAAATTCTCATTTCATTCATTTTCAACTGTACTATTATTACTCAACATTACCATAACTATGAGCTTTACAGCTCCCAGTAATGAACAGATTGCTGAAGCGCTTGGTGATCTTTCCAAAGTATGTCGTGTAATTTCATTCTATCATGCAGAATCGATTTTTATTGTAGTTACCAAATACTATGAAAATGGCGGTGACAAATAGAATTGAGGAGAGTTTCGAACCAGTACCTCAACCTGACGGTGGTGATTGGTTGGCACAACATAATGAAAAAGGACAAACGATGGAATCATTTCGAAAAATGAGTTCATCAAAGGCTATTCCTCATGGAACGTAAGTGAAACTTTTAGACATTTATTTATATCATTTGAAATTTTATTTTTTATAATTGTAGTCATAAAACAATCTATATTCAGCCAGTGGGTAGTTTTGATCATCCAAGGTAAAAATATAACTTGATTTTTATATAATAAATTTTTGAACTCTGTTTTCAGGGCTCCGCCACTTGATGTGATTGTTGAATTTGCTAAAATATTTTTTTCTGGATGTGTAGTTGAACTATTACCAACTGTTGATTTTACTAAAGATATGAGAAAACGAGAGTTTGATGGAAGAACACAATATTTAACGGGTGGTTTACATGATTATCTTGTTCGTACACGTTCACAACGTGATACAAGACGTGAACTTTTATGTGTTGCTGTAACTATGGCTGATATTTACCCTCAAGAAGATTGGAGTTTTGTTTATGGAGAAGCTCGAACTAAAGAGGGTGTTGGTGTATATTCATTTGTACGTCTCGATCCATTATTTTATCGAGCAACATCCGAAGAAATTCTTCAAACGCCATTAACTGAAGAACATCGTGTTATCATGCTTCAACGTTGCATTGACACTCTATTACATGAAATTGGCCATCTATTTGGTTTAGAACATTGCATATATTATGCTTGTTTGATGAATGGTACGAATAATGAAAAGGAAATGGATCGACAACCTTCACATTTATGTCCTGTTTGTTTGTGTAAACTTCATTCAACACTTCAATTTGATGTTAAACATTTATATGAAACATTTGCAAATGTATGTGACAAATACGGACTTGAAACAGAATGTAGTTGGTATCAAAAACGTCTAGCATATATTCATTAAATTGAGAGATGTTAAAACAGTTATAAACACATGTGAATTAAAACGATAATTACTGTAATATATAATCAAGAAAAGAAAATATGTAAAATTTTTTATTATTATTAACATCATTATTAAGATTGTTTAAATAATATGTGATGAACTATCATTTAGATTCAAGCCTAGATCTATAAATTTAAAGTTCAGTAGACTCTAACCAAAGTGGTACATTGATAATTCATGTAGAGAATAATTTATAATAGAGTTGCGATGAGTATATAACAATCTTTATCAGAGTGAAAGAGTTTGTTACTTTTATCTTGAGAAAAATGTCTGTTTTCACAAAATACTCTTCTGATATTATTCATAGCTATTGAAAGGTATGTGTGTGTGTGTGTTTGTGAATATTGATGAAGAACATAGATGAGCAATCACACCCACACCCTCAGGATGGTTGAATATTTATTTTGACATTGGTTGAATAAATGATACACAAACAGGAAACTTCACGAACAATTCAACATCAAATAAAAACTGGCTGGATTAGAAATAACGTTTTTACGCAAGTTTATATGATATACATATACATTTATATTAAAAGTTTTCTTAAGTTTTGTTTCTTGTTGGAGCACGAGCTGTATTGGATGCTTGCATTATATGTTGTTGTGTCTGGTTATGAATTCGGTTACCTCGACAAAAAAGATTTTTAAGCTCTTTTCTAAACAGTGCACTTGAAAGTGTAAATAAATAAAAACTTAGACAAGGACCAATATTCGAGCCCATACCAACCACTGCATAGACCATGTTATATTGACCCACTTGAAAACTATTTGTTGGTGGATTCATTGATGTATAAATTATTGTAGCAGAAAATACTAATCCCGTTACACAATATACCAATACTTGAACGATCAACATACGTAGCATCTGATTATTAGTCTTGCGGTTAGTTTGGTTAGCTACGGGCATGACAATGAGTCGTTTCGATTGCTGAACATTTCTTAATGTCAGTAAACCAAATAGAAGCATGAAAAATGATGGAGATAAACCATAAACTATTAGATCAAAATAGTATAAAATAGTGCGATAAGCACCTGCTGGTCCTCGAGAGTTACAAGTGGACGTTTGAGTAGCTGATACGAAGTCGATTTTGAAGAAGATAGGCACATGAATATATGCAATAAAGATAATCAAAATAGTTAGAGGAATGGCTCGATTAGCTACACGTACACTACTCATTGCTCTCATAGTTGTGGATGCAGCACTGCATAAATATCGATCAGCACAAACTAAAACCATCGACCAACATGCTGATGCTCTATAGAAAAGAAAAGTTATAGGTGTCTAAATAAACGTACGTTGTAACGAGATTGTACATACCTTAATGCGTATAAAAATAGCCATCCTATTTTGCAAAACACAATCGAATATGCTCCCGGATCAGCATTGACATATCCAGTTTGAATCATTCTGATAGGTACGGTATAACATGTGTTCATGATACCAACAATAGCAGCTGCTAAAAAGTATCTGCTGCATGGATTTGATACTAATGAAGGACGAGTAAATACATAAATATTCAAAAGGTGACCTACGATGCCAAGAGGTGTAACAATGTAACAGAAACATCGATTATACATCATGGCAATATAGTTCAAATTATTTGCTGCAGATGACATATTCCCTGTGAACGATTAAGATAATAATAAACTGCAAAGTTTTAATAATGAATATATTACGCTTCGAAAACTAAAGAAAAGTGACTGTATGGACATATTTTATATAAATAATATCTTTCATGCAACTAGCATTGTCTTGCGAGGATGTGAATGTGAAGTGTAGAAATAATAGAGTACTAAAATCTACATTCACACCTACATGTTGGAGAAATGTTAGGTGGAATCTATTGTTATGTTTCTCTGACGATATGGTAAGAATAAAAGTGAAGATGAGTTTGTTGTCGTCCCAAGAATATGATGAATTTCATGGGTGATTTAACGAGAATTTTTGGTAATCTTAGTAGTAAAGGATAGAGTTACTTGATTTTGTTGACTATGCTCGTTGTCTACAGTTTTTTTACTACCTTAATAATAGTATTATTTATTGTCGAGTTCAGAATTTATAAAATTCGGATATGTCTCTTTCTTCTTGATGCTTCAAAGGAAAAGAAATTCTTTTTTCGAATCTTTCTGATTTTCCGCTTTGTTTCATTGATAAATAGTTGAAAGCATGTTCATTATGATAATTATGCTTATATATGGTAATATGAACACGATTTAAAAGGATATTATTTATGATGGAATAAAAATGTAACAATATAATGATAATATTTAAAAAGTCATTCTAATAATCATACTCCAATAAATAAATTATAACAGACAATGAAAAAACCCGGGTTATTCGTGATAAACATGATCGAAACGATACACCAATTCGTATCTAAAAACATACTTTAGATTATGCACTTGAACATCATTTATTAAGGACAAAAATTTAAATAGAAAAATATAAATAACATCTGTTTCAAAAGATCATTTTTAATTAATTATTTGACTTTTTGATATCTAAAAAAAGCTATTATTAGGAATGCATGACTTATTGAATGGGCATGTGAACAAAAACGTGACGAGAATCTCTACACTGAAAATACAAAACAAATGTTGGCAAGACTTCGATTTCAATTGAAAACAATGATAGTACTTTCATTTTTTTAAAGATGCATATATAGTGCATGGCCTTCACTATGCCAGCATAGAATCAAACTGAATTATTCTTGTATTATATTAATATAGGTTTCAAGAGTCTACTACAATTTCGATAGAGATCGCTCATAACGTTGACAATCCAATTTACAAAAAGATCGGATTGGTCGAACGATTGACTCATATAACAGTATTTAAGCGCAATAACAAATAACGAAATCCTCATTTTATTCGTTTTCAACTGTACTACTATTACTCAACATTACCATAACTATGAGCTTTACAGCTTCCGATGATCAACAAATCGCTAATGCGCTTGGTGATCTTTCCAAA
Organism: Adineta steineri; assembly: GCA_905250115.1. Taxonomy (NCBI): domain Eukaryota; kingdom Metazoa; phylum Rotifera; class Eurotatoria; order Adinetida; family Adinetidae; genus Adineta; species Adineta steineri. Next base: position 42,255 of record CAJNOI010000106.1, read on the forward strand.
GTATGTTATATAATTTCATTCTATTATAAACAATCGATTCTTATTATAGTTACCAAATACTATGAAAATGGCTGTGACAAATGGAATTGAGGAGAGTTTCGAACCAGTGCCTCAACCTAATGGTGGTGATTGGTTAGCACAACATAAGGAAAGAGGACAAACTATGGAATCATTTCAACAAACGTCATCAAAAGCTATTCCTCATGGAACGTAAGTAAAACTTTTAGATATTTATTTATATCATTCGAAATTTTATTTTTTATAATTATAGCCATAAAACAATCTATATTCAGCCAGTTGGTAGTTTTGATCATCCAAGGTAAAAATAACTTGATTTTTGTTTAATAAATTGTTAAACTGTTATTTACAGAGCTGCCCCACTTGATGTGATTGTTGAATTTGCTAAAATATTTTTTTCTGGATGTGTAGTTGAATTATTACCAACTGTTGATTTTACTAAAGATATAAGAAAACGAGATGGTAGTGGAGGACCTCAATATTTAACGGGTGATTTTCACAATTATCTTGTTCAAACACGTTCACAACGTGATACAAAACGTGAACTTTTATGTGTCGCAGTAACTATGGCTGATATTTATCCGGGCGACGGTTGGAATTTTGTTTATGGACAAGCTCGATCTACTGATGGTGTTGGTGTATATTCATTTGCACGTCTTGATCCATTATTTTATCGAGCAACTTCCGAAGAAATTCTTCAAACTCCATTAACTGAAGAACATCGTGTTATCATGCTTCGGCGTTGTATAAAGATTCTATTACATGAAATCGGTCATCTATTCGGTTTAAAACATTGCATATACTATGTTTGTTTGATGAATGGTGCGAATAATGAAAAGGAAATGGATCGGCAACCTCTATATTTATGTCCTGTTTGTTTGTGTAAACTTCATTCAACACTTCAATTTGATGTTGAACATTTATATGAAACATTTGCAAATCTATGTGAGGAATATGAACTTGAGGCGGAATGTAGCTGGTACCAAAAACGTCTAGAATACATTCATTAAATTTTTATTTTTTTTTTTGTATTTTTTTACTAAAAGCAAGTCTAGATCTATAAATTTAAAGTTCGACAGATTCTAACCAAAGTGGTTCATCTTGTAGTTAAAATATCTATCTTTAGATGTCGCTATATTCTTTATATACATATTCATCATCCATCAGAATCCACTTTTTGCCCTTGACATGTGTGTCAATCAATCAATCAATAGATATGCAATACAATATTCACTCACGCTCCCAACATGCAATATATATGAAAAGAAGGAACCTCACGATGTATAAAAGCAGCAGAAGGAATAGATGAATGAATAAATGAACGAACGAGCAAACGAACGCGACGGCGCGACCTCGCAGAAGGTCAATACATAGATGAATATATATTCATTGATTGCCTTGCTGTGTCTATATGTATCGACAATGGGGCAAAAATGTTTCGTTCATAATATCCTGTCCCGACGTCGAGACATTTGATAATTCAATTCACGTTTTTTTTTTAAATATATATATATATTTTAGATAATTCTCTTCTTCTTTTTGGCCATGTTAGACGATGTGTATCGTAGTCAACCATCTACTCGCGTTCGTAATCCACTTTATCGATATCGTTTTCATGTAAGTAAGATTATTAATAACCATAAAATTCAGACAATAGTTTTTTTTTCTCTTTCTAATCTAGTTTATCTTAATTATATTTGATTAATAAATCTATTTCCCTACATAAGTAACATTATTCCTCTTTTGATGTGTTGATTTAAGCATGATCTAGAGTTCTATTTATTTCATATAAATAACGCATGTATATATATATATATATATTCTTTTAGAATACATCGAGTGAAATATCTCCTTTTACAATGACACCATCGTCAACGAACGGTATGATTCAATCAACAGCACCTGGTGAATTTACTCATCGTTGTGCTACAGTACCATTTGATTCAATCTATAATATAACTGAAGATCTTTGCCGGTAAATAATTTTTCGTAATTGTATAGAATAATATTTTCTTTCCTTTTTCTAGTGGCCGATTTTCATCAGTTAAAAAATGTATTAAAAAAGATACACCAGATCAGATTTTTGCAGCCAAAATAGTCAAAAAACGTAATATACAACATGCATTAAATGAATTGCGTATATTTCAATTATCACATAAACATCCAAATTTTGTCACACTTTATCAAGTATTTGATTTACCAACTGAAGCAATCTTTATTCTTGAATAGTAAGTTTAAAAACAAAACAATTAATATCAATGAATATATATATACATACATACATTTAAGTGCAAAACAAGGTGATCTTCAATTAGCGCTTGAATTAGAAGGTTGCTTAGAAGAATCACAAGCAATACATGTTACTAGACAAGTACTCGATGCTGTCGCATTTCTTCATGAGAATAATGTTGTTCATCTTGATATTAAACCACAAAATATCCTTCTTATGGAAAAATGGCCTAGTACACAAGTAAAATTATGTGATTTTGGTCTATCACGTGTATTAACTAATCAACGTCTATTAGAAATGTCTGGTACAACAGATTTTCTTGGTAAATGTTTTTTTATTACTTCAGATCGCATTAAAGTCTCTTTCAATTTTAGCACCGGAAGTAGTCAATTATGAACCATTGACATGTGCTACTGATATGTGGAATATTGGTGTTTTGATTTATGTACTTGTTACTGGTCATACACCATTCGGTGGTACAACGAAATTGGATACACAAAGTAATATAACACATTGTGTACTCGATTTTCCCAAAGATTTATTTGAAAAAATATCAAAAAAATGTATTGATCTTATTAAAAAATTAATTGTTCGAATACCAAAGTAAATAGAAGAAGCAAAATTTCTATCAAAAAATTTCTATATTTTAATTTTAATAGACATCGAATAACTGTAAATGAATCACGTAAACATCCCTGGTTATGTTTTACTGAAGATTCAATATTAACAAATTCACTTGATGATGATGAAGAAGATGATGATAATAATACCGCATTATCAACAAATCAACCTGATAATCAATATGAAAATAATAATCTATTGAAATAGTTGGGTTCTTTTCTTTTTTTTTGTTCTTTTTATTTAGACAGTATTGAATGAAGGATCTTGTGTGATAAGTTGCAGTGCAGTGCATGTGTGTGTGTGTGTTATGTTACCAAAAACTGAACGTTCTTTTTTTTCTGCTCTTTTTATATATGAAATTTTTTTTTCTCTTTACCCATTTTGTCTCAGATATGTATTTCTTTTTCTCATTTATGCAAACCTATGACAAATCATCTGATAAATTAGCAATTACTGTATTATGATCTTGTATTCTTTTCTGTTTTCTCAGTATAAGCAACATGATCTATTTTTTGTTTGTCTTTTGATACTCCGGAATTTATTATGCCTCAACTTGTATTCTTGATATCTTTTTTCTGTTATTTTTCTTGTTGATTTTTTTTCTTAATATGTTAGTATTACTAAACATCTATGTATCATTTCGAGTAAGACAAGAAAAGCGACAGACAAAGTCGATTTAGTTTGAATGATATGACTTTAGACCAAACAAAAAAAAAACAAATAAAATATCGTTATGTAAAACAATATCTTAAAGTGTATAGATTTATTATAGTCACTTGCTTTCTTACAATTTACAGGTTAACAATGATCTTTATGATAGATGTCGTACATTTACAAACGAATTCTATGATTTTAAAGATTATTATTAATTCATTATAAATAAATGATTTTAATTAAAAACTAAATAAATTTTTCTTCTAAATAATTGAATGAAATATCCTAAAATCAGTCATATATTGAATAATTTTGATTCGTAGATCATATTCTCTCTCTCTCTCTCACACACACAGAGGGATATAGAGATAGTATCGTTTAGCTAGAGCTTAGCTTTACTTAAGGAAGAAGGAGACGAAAATGATTTGTTGTCTTTTTGCTCTTAGTCTGTATTATTTTTTCTTTTATTTAGATTGTCTTACATCTAAACAAAAAAAAGCAATACAATCATGGAACAAGGCTCATCAAACAATCTCGAAGTTATTTCAATGGTTATTTGGTTATCAACAGGCAATGGAAAATTTTTTGAATTAGTAATATCAAAAATATACTTTTCTATTTGATTTCAAAACTTCATTATTCATTTTTAAAGCATGGCTCTCGCGATATGATTAAACAAGTTTTACCTCAATCATCTGAGACAGCTTTTCGTTGGGGTTATTATAATTCACCAGCTGATCCTGATCGACAATCATATACACAAGTACTTGAAGCTTTTCTTAAAGCTGGTTTTCGTATTGAAGGCTCATCTGGTGCTGGTACACAAGGTCTTCTTCGTACGCAATATATTCTTGTTAAACGTAGTTCTTGATAAAGAAAAGAATATCGTAGTTTCTTTTTTGTCTGTCAGTTTTTTGTTCTCAGGAAACTGTGTCACATTTCATTGGTTTTATTCATTTAACCGTTTGTTTGTTTTTTCTTTTTTTCTAGTCTATATTAGTTTTCTTATGTTACTTCATCAAAGGTATTATCATTGATTTGATTTTTCTTTTTTTTGTTTTCAAACGATAAGATTAATCATAGTTTGTAGTGAAAACTTCATTGGTTATGGTTGTTGTTTTTTTGTTTTCAGATATTACAACAAATATGATTCAATGTTAGACATAAATCTACATTACACCATTGATGAAATCTTATGACTTATTTAAATTGTTATTCTTTCATATTTTTAGATCAGATAAATTTTGAGAATTGTTACAAAAAAACAAGTTGAGAATGTATATTCAATATATAAAAAAACAACAATTGATAAGAATGCAAATATTCGTCGAGTAAGAATGTGTTTTGTGTGTGTCTAATAATATTTATTTCTATTTTTATGTCATGTAAATTTTTTTTTAAAACAGGATTCTTGACAGTTTGTACACCAGTTATGATGATTTTTTCGTTATTCTTTTGAATTTTTATGCACTGTTCGTAAGGATGAAAAGAAATATATGCGAAGCGTTTCATAAATATGAAAAAGAAAAACGACAAGGCAGAGACAGCGAGAGAGAGAGAGAGAGGGAGAAATAAAATACTTCAATTTCTTTTGCTTGCAAACAGTACGTCGCGCTGCGCCAGTTTACATAATTTCAAAGGTATCTTTTGTTAATTAAAAAAAAACGAATTTGTGAACAACTTACTAAATTCAAATAGAAGTAATATAGTGCAGTTTATTCTTGTCAATTCGAAAAAAATATATAGAATAACTATTTAAACAATCATCAAATATTATATTTACATATGTTTTTTTTTCTAAACTGATAACGATATATAAATTCTTTATATTTTATAGTGATTATTTAAAATATGCAAATCAACAACAAGAACAAATGCAGATAATTCGATAGTTATTTTGATAAAATATTTTTTTCTATCTTTGAAAACTAAACAAAATGATAACAATGGATCATTCCGAACTTATTCAAGAAATGGTGCTGTTAGAAAAAATGACAGCACAAGAACGACTTAAACATGCTCGACGAAGACGACAACAACAACTTAAAAATTGGCTTACGAGAGAAGGTTTATCAAGTAATGGTACAGTAATATCAAATGGTATAACAGCGAAACCAATAAAACCACCAACTAAATCAAGAAAAGTTTCAGTTAAATTTCCTGAAAATGTTGTTCTATTAGAAGGTAATTATACACTATCGTTTGATAAAAATAAAAATTCTCTTTTTCATTTATTTATAGCTGCAGCACGTCAAGATATTGAAGAAGTTCGTAATCTTCTTCAGTCCGGAAAATATAGTCCAAATACAGCAAATGAAGATGGTCTTACACCAATTCATCAATGTTCAATTGATAATAGTGAAAAATTATTAAGATTATTAATTGAATATGGTGGTGATGTGAATGCTAAAGATCGTGATCTATGGACTCCATTACATGCTGCAGCGACTTGTGGTCATCTACAAATATGTCGAATTTTAATAGAAAATGGTGCTGAATTATTAGCTTTAAATGCTGATGGTAATATGCCATATGATATATGTGATGATGATACAACTCTTGATTATATTGAAACACAAATGGATCGTATTGGTATTACACAAGAGATGATTGATAAAACACGAACATTAGTTGAAAATCAAATGTTAATTGATTTACAGAATCTTGTTAAAAAAAAATCTCAAGGATCATCACGTTCAATTGATGATATACTTTCATATCGAAATGCTGAAGGTGTAACACCATTACATATTGCTAGTGCAAATGGTTATCAAACAGTTGTAGAATATTTATTAAAACAATATGTTTCAATTAATCTTCAAGATAGTGATGGATGGACACCAACTCATGCTGCAGCATTCTGGTGTCAACAACCAATTCTTAGTAAATAGACAAAATTAATTCGAATAAAAATAATTTTTTTGTTATTTTTAGCTCAATTAATTAAAGGTGGAGCAGATATTTATGAAAAATCACCTGATGGTCGATCAGCTCTTGATCTATGTGAAGATCCTGATTTACGTTCATATATGATTGATTTACAAGAACAAAATATACGTAATCAAGAAAAAGCTGCAGCAGCTGCGGCGGCTGCAGCTGCTCAACAATTACAACAAAAATTAAATGGTCGTAGTCAATTAAATACAAATTCTTTACCTAATGGAATAACATCTCGTACGGGTAATTTATATGAATCACGTTCAAGTGTTTCATCACCCTATGGAAGTGGTTCATCATTAAATCGAACAAGTTCAATTCGTCGAGCATCAATACGTGATCGTGAAAAAGTCAAAAAATTAAATGAAAACTTCCTTGATGTTTTACAAGCACGTGATAAAATACAAGAAGATGCTGATGAAGGAACAGCAACAACAAATGGTATAACAACTAATGGAATAATATCACCTATAATAACAAAAAAATCATCACATAAAGAAGATCATACGAATAGTGTCACAACAACAGCAACAGATTCAACTGTACGAGAACCAACAACAGTAATTTCTACGAAAAAATCACCCGCACCCATTGCTGATCAAACTTTACCTCCATTAAAAGTTCCACCACCACTACCTTTACCATTACCGTCACAAACACTACCACCACCAAATCAAACGACTGCAGATACATTAAGTGAAGTAAAACGACGCCGTGAAGAACGACGTCGTGGATTTGGTGGATCAACATCAAATGTTCTTCCAACAGCAACTTCTTCACCTCTTCCATTTCCTAAGACAGATATAAATCATAATAATACAAAACTAACCAATGGTTATCATGGACCAAATACAGATAATTCATTAGAGAGATATGCTTCACCTAAACAAGTTCAAATTCATCATCATATAACAGATGATGATCATGAGAAACGAATTTGCTGTACTATTTTGTGATTCTTTACGATATCATCAATAATATATATCCGTCCAAATAGATAATATTCCTTTTGATTATATTGTAAAACAAACGAAAGAAAATTTATACCCGTGTTTTAAAAACAAATAGAAAACGAAATCTCTATGTGATCTTTTTTCCTTTTCCATTTCACTTTTTTTTTTGCAATATTGGTGCACTTTGTCCAAATCGATCTGATGGCGCTATTCTCTTGTGTTTTTTTTTGTATAAAATATATCCACATATTATCAATTGTTTTTTTTTTCTTTTGTGTCTTTTCTTTCATATAGTCTTCCATTTTCAACTCACGAATTGAATTATTGGTTCTTCCATATTCATTCTTGTTTTTTCTTTTGGTTAAAAATCCATTTTTTAGCTGAGCGCGATGTGTATGTCTCTGATTTATCATATATAATAACAACATTCCTGTCTTTTCTTTTTTTTTCTTTTTTGTTTTTCTCTGTTATTGCGTTTGTTTTGCTTTTTCTCTCATAGAGTATATACATACATATAATATTGATCTTCTATAGCTTTTCTTTCAATATGGGTCCTGCCCAAACGACTAACATACAAGCTAATGTGCAAAGAACGAAAAAAGAAATGAGACGACAATAATTGCAATATCACTCGTAAATACAATAACAATTAGAAGATGTCTATATTGAATTTAGTCTTGTTTTTTTGTTCTTCTTTTCATCATCCTGTTTGTTTATCATATTATCAAATGAGTATCGAAGAAATACCATTATTTAGAGTATGATAAGATAGCTTTAAATTCTTCATAAGATACTTTTCCATCATTATCGAGACAATCAGCTTCTTCAATCATTTCTGTCACATCTTCCTAAAGACATAAATGATTAATGATTACATCGTAAATAGAATCGATTACTCACTTCAGTTACTTGTTCTCCAAGTCTTAAAAGCATATCATAAAGTTCATTTTTATCAATAAAACCATCTTTATTTTTATCAAAAACCTATTGAAAAAATAAAATTTTAATGGATTTTTAATTATTTCAAAAATTAATTTACATTGAAAACTTTTAATAATTCAGTTCCACTACCACCTGTTGATTTACGTCTTTGCATCATTATAAGAAATTCATCAAAATCAACACTGCCATTACCTAATTTAATAAGAAATAAAAATTTTTTTGTCCAAAAGAAAATAAAATATTTACCATCAATATCTACTTTTGATATCACAGATGAAATGTCTTCATGACTTGGTGAATAACCTAGGGAATTCATTAATGAACCAATTTCAGAATTTGATATAGTTCCATCTCCATCTCTATCCAACAAAGAAAATGATTCTTCAAATACTAAAATGAAGATATGCAGTTTTATTATAAAAAATATAGAATTTTATACCAGCAATTTGATCTTCAGAAAAACCATGAGTTTCACTTAATTCTCGTCGACTTTTACCCGTTGTTGTCTAAAGAAAAATTTCAATTGATATTTTCTATTAATTTTGTCTACATATATATGCGTATGTATATATTCAATAATTGAAAACCTACGATAACAACAAACGTTGTTGTAGTAGTAACTGTACGTTTGACTGATGTATGATTATATGATATAGTATGTTCGTAATGTGTTGATGAAGATGTTATCGATGTATTGGAATCATTAGAAGTCATACACGAGGATGCCGTAGTTGTGTGCATATGCTTGTTTTATATTAAACTGCTATTGCACTCAAAAGACAAACGAGTCGATCAATATGGCTATTCTGAGATCACAAGCTGTGATAGAAAAATATAATATCTTTGTTTTCGAGTCTATAATGTCTTGTACGTGTGTTTGTGTGTGGTGACAACGCAAATGTATAGAAAATGCTGAGAAAATAATGGCCTAATTCTTATTCTCTTACTTAACGCATCTTCGTTTTGCCTCTAACCATTAGTCAACAACTATATTAAGAATATATATATATATATATTAAATAATCAATTGTCAAGTTAAAAAAATTTAATTAGCATTTTTTATATATCAAATGTAATTTTTTTTGTCTTCTTCTTTTGTATTATTAAATTATGAAATAAGATAATTTGCTTATTAATATAAAAAATTGACTTCGAACAGTCTAACCTATAGGGTAAAAATAGAAAAAAAAGAAGGCATTGTGCCCTTAATGCATACCATATGTACACGATAACAAGCCTTCATCAATCTTTTTTGTCACTTCTATCATTTATCTCATTTTTTTTTCGAGTAAAATATGAGAAAAATAATTATCTTAAAATTCTAAAAACTTACGATCATCCAATCATTAAGAACTTCAAGATTTGGTGATAATTTATAAGGATCTTCTATAACGGGTCGACGTCGTTGATCTTCTAATGTAAATGATTGGGAATGTTCAAGTACTTGATCTTCCAATATGGGTATCGATGTTGATTCATTTTGTTGTGAACATAATGATGATGATGATAATGATGAAGTTGGTGAGCCTAATGTAAATGTTACCGTACGTGATGATGGTGTATGAGGAAGATCATCTTGATTTATAGCAAGATCAAGTCCTTCTCTTGTCATATTTGAATCAAATGTGAACATACTGAATAATAAAAGTTTTTCATAATAACAAATGCTCATTGGCAATTTTATTTAGTCTGATAATAGACTGTATCAATAACTGAAATATGATATTGACCACGTCGTTGTTAAGCAAAAACAAAAATAAGAAAGTAACAGTAATTGTATTATTGGCAATAGTGAAAATTGCTTAACGGTTGTTTTTGTTCTTGTTGATTTATATCTATTGTGTTATTCGACATATAGATATAGTAACGAACTAAACAGTATTAGAAACAGTTATACAATAAAAGAAGAAGAAAAAAAAAATGTATAAGATTTTTGTTCTTTCTTGACTTTTGTCAAGTATTTGCAAAAGAAATTACTTTTGCGATTGGTGCTTTTTCTGTCTCGCCCTTTTTCTTCTTCTCATAGATTTTATCGTTAGGTTTTTATAATATCAAATGATAAACAGAAAATCAATATGTCGTCATGTATGACTAACTTTTGTTTTCTTCCATATACAATTATCAATGATCCAATACATGATTAACAACTAAAAACTAAAAAAAAAAGCTAAAATCTTTAGAAAAATAGAGAAGTTCCTTGATTATGACAAGAAAATGGATACAAACAAACAACGATTTTTCGAGAATATATTAGTTGACATTATTTTATGTATATACGCATATCAACAATATTATATTGTCAGAGAACTTTTATTCAATATTCATATGTAGAAACTAGATTTTAGCCAACTAAAAAATATAGCTTGATCGCTTCATTACTCTGACTTAAAGAAATATCTTTGATATAAGATAGTTTTATCTTTCTAGCCAGATCCAATATGACAAAATATAAACAGTATAAGCTATAAGTTTGTTGTTATTAGGGTAATTAGAATAAAAATATTAGACTTAGGGCAATATCAGGTCAGATTCTAAGTAGATAGTAACAGTAATGTCAGAGTTTTTTATTAGTATTGCTAATTAATAATCTATAATGAACATTAGCAGTAATCAAATAATAATAAAAACATTATTTCTCTTCAATGAAGATAAACTAACAAAAAACATGTTTTCTGTTCTGTTTTGAATGGAGTATGTTTGATAAAATGTCACAATGTTCTTCGGATAAAATCAATCATTTGATATAAGACAAAATATTTTTTTTTATAAATCTTCGCTCTTTTGCGACATCTGGGAATCGGGCTTTTCCCATAAAAGAACATGCACATTTCTAATCGTCTATTCCTAAGCCAGTCATTCGAGTAAACTCATCTTTTTCTTCCTTCTTCGTTCTTTTTCTTTTTTTTTGACAGACGACGGAAAGAATAAATTGTTATTATCTTTTTTTCCAAGTCTATTGTCATGAATCTTTTTTGCTTTTACTTGATTTTTTCTATTCATTTTTCGGTGATTAAACTTGAAACATCTGATACATTTGATAGTTCAACAAATAAAACAATTGAGTTATTTGAATTTGATAATTTATATATAACAATACTGGGTGCATTAACAAATAATGAACATATTACTATTCTCAATGAACATACTAATCGATTATATCGTGTATCATCACATCAAGAAATTTATCTATCATCTCAATCATTTCTTCTTGATTCAAATCCATTATTAATAGCATTAAAATTATGTGAAATAGGAAATACTTCACATGCTAAAGCTATTATTGCTGGTGAAGGTTCTGATGGAAGTGATTTAACTTTAACTGCTATTTCATATGTATCAGATTTTTATCATATACCTGTATTAGCAATAGCATCAAGAGAAAATCTATTTTCAGATAAAGTAAAATATAGAAATAGGAAAAATAAATTTAATTGATTCGGTTTCTTTTTTTTCCTAGGCATTATATAATTATATTGTACGACTTGTACCACCATATTTATATGAAGCTGATGCATGGTTTAGTATTATTCGTAGATTAAAATATACAAAAGTCGTATTAATCTATAGTCAAGATGAAGAAGGTCGAATGGTTGCATCGAGATTTCAAATGTTAACAGAAGATTCAGAAATTCAAGTATAATTATCTTCTTAATATAGATATATAAATGTTTAATATTAATTTTCCTAGATTGAACGAACAGAAGAATATGAAATAAATTCAAATTTTACATCTATAATATCTAATTTAACATCTGAAGATCGTTTATTATCACGCGTTTTTATTATTCATACTAGGTTTATAATATTTCTATTTTAATATTTTAATTTCTATTTATTTTTGTAGAGTTGAAGATACTGATGATCTACTATCAGCTATTGTACGTTTACAACATTTAGAAAATTTTGTTTGGATTATAAATGAACGTGCATTAATGTCAAATAGTTCAGCATTATTCGATGGTCTTCTTGGTGTTAAATTACATAAATTATTTAGTGAAGAAAATCTTCTTATCGATGCAATAAAACTTCTTGTAAATGCATTTAATAATTTTATTGATGACGTAGGATTTTGGTCAGATAAAAAAACAGCTATTAATTGTTCTACAATTGAACCATGGTCATACGGAAATGATTTTTATAGGTATATATATTAATATCATATTTTAGTTTATTATTTTTTGTTTTGTTTTGTTAGAAAATTATTGAATACAAGTCTTATGCATGGTGTTACGGGAAATATTGAATTTAATGAAGAAGGTGATCGTGTTGAATCATTATATGAAATAATTAATATTCAAAATGGACAAACAAAAGTTGTAGGAACTTATCGAACGAATACAGTAAGTTTAACTATGAAGTATATAAATAGAGACAATATTACCAAGATGTACCCAATCTAGGTCCAAAGTCAATGACATACATGTCTGGTATATGGGCTAATCATACGTTAAATAATATACATGTCATGTAAATCGATTGATTATCACAGAGATCTTATCTCATTACATATAATTCGTAATTTAAGAACGTCCTTTTTTTTTTGGTTTGAAATGTATACTTTACTATTGAATATAGATCGATAATTGATAGATTCGATTTGAATATTCTATTTTATCAAATCATAGAAAAAATCGAATGCTTGAAAGAGCCACGATACCACTTGTGTAAACATTCATTTGATTTATCATATAAATAATTGTTTGTTTTTCTAATTCTTAATATCAGAAGAGAATAAGCATTCAAGCATTAGTCTAAATCTTACTATATAAGCATATAAAGGCTAAAATGATGTAATAACTTGTTTCCTTTCGTTAATCTGTTGATTATTATTCATATAATCCACTAGGGTTTCGACATGACTTTAAGCAACTAATATAATTATATAAATATATATATCCTCAAGGATTTCTAGATTATTGTCAAACATGTTCGATTCTGATTAAAGAATATATTCTTACACAATTATCATACAAATTTTTTCTTTTAGAGTACATGCCATAAAAGTGTGCTATGTCGACATATCGTGAGTTAATTTGTCAAAATGTATTGTGCATGGCAAATCTCCCCATCCCTTTATTGTTGTGTATGTGATTAGATATTTTCTTTGAATATGATTTCATTGATAATTTATCTTAGATTGATAAAACAGAATTAGTACTTGATGAACAAGATCTCGTTTGGCCTAATGGGCTTCGACGAAAACCAGATGGAATTCGAACAAGACGAAATGTTTCAGTTAGTCTCTAAACTTCTTTTCTATTTTAATATTTACAAAATTTTTAAACATAGGTTGTTACAATTCATGAAAAACCATTTACAATTGCTCGTCCTGGTAATGATTGTGATCCTGCTATTGAAGTCTTATGTCCACGAAAAAGACTAAATGGTATTTAATAAAAAAACGTTTTTTTGTACCCTTCAAATTATTTATTTAGATTCAATTAATGAAGAATATGAAAATTTTTGTTGTCGTGGTTATTGTATTGATTTATTACAAGAATTATCAAAAAATTTAAGCTTTGTATTTACATTACATCTTGTTGCTGATAATAAATATGGATCATATGAAAAAGTAAAAAAGAAATTCTATTCTCTATTTAATTCTTTTGTTTTCGATATTTATAGGAAAAAGATGATAAACATAAACGATGGGATGGAATGATTGGTGAATTGCTTAATTATGAAGCTGATATGATTATAGCTCCATTAACAATTAGTCCTGAACGTGCAGAAGATATTGAATTTACTAAACCATTTAAATATCAAGGTATTACAATTCTCGTACGAAAGGTAAATTCATTTGTTAATATATAAACATTTTTGAATTCAAATCATGAATTATTTAGACTAAAAATGCATCAAATCTAGCATCATTTTTACAGCCATTTAAAGATTCATTATGGGCAATGGTTTTATTATCTGTACATGTTATTGCTGTTGTTTTATATTTACTTGATCGTTTTTCTCCATTTGGTCGATTTCGTTTTTCACCTCGACAAGGAACAGGACGTAGTGGAGATGGTCCTGTCATTGAAATTAATACAGAAGAAGATTCACTTAATTTATCACGGGCACTTTGGTTTACTTGGGGAGTATTATTAAATTCAGGAATAGGAGAAGGTTTGAAGAAAATAATACTAATAAAAGAATATAATATAAGAATTTTTGTAGGAACACCACGTAGTTTTTCTGCTCGTGTTCTTGGTATGGTTTGGGCAGGTTTTGCTATGATTATGGTTGCATCTTATACTGCTAATTTAGCTGCTTTTCTTGTGCTCGATCGTCCACAAGCTGGTATATCAGGAATCAATGATGCACGAGTATGTTATACGAATTTGAATCGAATCTATTTAACTTTTTATACGATTAGTTGAGAAATCCTCAAGATGGTTTTACATATGCAACAGTCAAAGGTTCATCAGTGGATATGTATTTCAAACGACAAGTTGGTATGTAGTGAAAATAGCTTACCAATAGCTCTATTATAATTTATTTTTCTATATAGAATTTTCCACGATGTATCGAACTATGGAATCAAAAAATTATTTAACTGCTGAAGATGCAATAGCAGAATTAGTAGCTGGGTAAATAGAATACATAATTAGAGAATTCTCATACTAGATAGGATGATATTTTGTTTTAGTACATTAAAAGCATTTATTTGGGATTCACCGAGACTTGAATATGAAGCAGCACAAAATTGTGATTTAGTTACAGCTGGAGAATTATTTGGGCGATCAAGTTATGGTATTGCATTAAGAAAAAGAGATGCATGGATTAATCCTTTATCACATGCAATATTATCATTTCATGAAAAAGGTTTTATGGAAACACTTGATAATAAATGGATATTTTTCAAAGGGTAATATAAAAATTCTTCTATATGTATATGATTGTATGTATTCATAATTTTAGAGCGAAACAATGTTCTGATCCATCATCATCACCAGCAACACTTGGTGTTAGTAATATGCTTGGTAACGAAAAAAAAAATGATGTTCTATTCTTCATTTTTCAAATGTTATTTATTTGATATTAGGTGTATTTTTACTTGTCGCTGGTGGAATATTTGCTGGATTTTTTCTTCTTGCTATTGAAATCGCATTTAAACGACGAAAAGAACGACGAGAAAAAGAAGTTGAATTATCTCGAAATGCACTTATTCATTGGAGAAAAAAAATCGAGGTAAATTCATAGACTATTGTTTATTTAATGGAACTTCTTTTCTTTCTTTCCTAACGAGAAAGTTTTTCAAGAAAGATATGATTAATGTGTAATCCTTAGTGAAAAGAAAACAATGATCTGACAGAAAGGCAAAAGAATAGCCGATTAATTGACATTTGTAACCTTTACAACAGACAATAGAATACAGAAATGTCTATCAATCTCAAAAGACAGACATGGAATGCGGAGTATAGTAATTATGTAGATTTTCGCGTACATATCTACAGCTGATACATTACGATTCTACTATAAACAATCGATGTCTATCTTTTAATATGATCATTAAAATTCGTGTGCAAATAATATGACTATGTTCTCATTGACAAGCTGTCAAATAGAGAATTTTATCTTTGACAGTAGTATTGATTAATAATTAAAATTATTTTATTAAATCTGAATCTATTGATCTCTTATCATGAAAATTTAAAGAGATTAAGTTTTTTTGTATCATAATCCTAACAGGATATTATTAATCTTTCTACTTTCGGATTATAAAAATGTTTTTTGTTAGAAACGTCGACAACGTTCAATCATATTTGAAACTGATAATCAACAACGACGACAAATTGTTGATACAGATTTACATAATGAATTACCTTCACAACGATTTGGCCTTTATAAATCGTCCAATAAGACAAATAATTTAAAAGATTTGACATGTTAATAATATAAATTTTGATTTATTTTTTCATATATTATTCCAAAATATTTTTCATCTACTCATTATTGTCGGATAGTTGTTCTTTTTTTTTTGTGTAATTTTATTTCTTAATCATATCTGAATAAAAAAGAAAAGAAAAGAATATAATGTCATTTAACCATGTGACAATCTACAATAAACAAGCAGATAGAAGACACATATTGGAATAAATAGTAAAGAACATTTTTACTAGCTGTTGGATACAGAAAGATGAAGAATGATGATTATTGACAGCGTATCCTTCTGCTCTTTATTTCTCTCTTCTGCTTTTCATCAAGAACAAAGAAATAATATAAATCTATACGTAACGTATTACGCTAGAACTATGCAAAGGAACAATTCTCTCTATGTACGTATGCATTATCATCATCATCATCATCGTTTGCTGGTCTATGTTCTTTATATGTGAGAGAGTATTAGTAGAACGATGCCATTCTAGTAAAACTAACCAAGAGAGAATTGTCATAATACATCGAGATAGCACATATACATCTCTCATCAAGCAGTTGAAGGAGAACGTTGACAATGACCATGACCATGACTGATATTCGATATTGTACAAGAGATTTTCATTTGACTTCTCTTAACTAAGCTTTATACGAATACTAGAAGTATCGAAAGAAAATATAACAGTAAGTAAATCGGATAAAAGGTAGATTATTATCATAATACTCGGTCTTTTTTTTGTTCTATTAGGTGTTTTTCTTTCACTAAATATTTTAATGATAACTGAAACTCGACAAAGTCGTACACGTCTCCTTCAGTATTATGAATGTCGAACTCGTCCTCCTCGTCGTCGACGTCATCATACATTGGATAATGCAACATTAGATAAATTCAATTTTATCTGTATACCACTACATCTCGACGAGGTAAATTTCATTTCTCTAGGGAATTATAATGTCAATTAGCCTTGAACTATATGATATTTATATAAATAGAGAGAGAGAAAGAGAGACTTCATTTTCTAGTCAAATCTTTTCAAATCATAGGGATCAGGTCAATCGTTATCATCATCACAACAACAATCTAATGTAACTGTTACATCTTCGAGAGATATTTTATTAACAAAACCAACAGAATTATCATCTCCGACACGTCGTGTTCGTTTTAAATTTGATAACCATGATAAAAATATAGATAATCATATTTACTCATCCGATAATGATCAATTATCAAAGAAACATTCAGTTCATCGTGTTGAATTTCAAATTCCTATTCATCGAGGTTAATATTCAAGGAAAAAAACTATATGACATATGTTATTCTCTTTATTTAAGATATTAACCCATGGTTAAATGTTGATTGTTTATCTACACCAGCTAAAACACGTTCAATAACATCACAAAAAATTGATATAAACTATACGAAGAAGAATACTACATATCCATACAATATGACATCATACATTGATTCTGCAATAGTACGTAAAAACCAAATAATTATATCATTCAACTAGAATGAATGTATTTGATGATAGAGTTATCTATTCAAATTCAATTAGATATAAAAGGAAATGATGATATTCTAACCTTCTGTTACTAGTTTATATATATATTTGATAGACAATATAAGTGTATCTATGCGTGATATGATACTGTTTGATTATATAGTGATATTATTTAACACATATACAACTATAGATAAATGATTGACGTCTTGTTTATGATCAAAAATACTATTCTTTCGCTATCATTGCTTCAATATAATTAACGATGTTGTTAAGAACAATTTTTTGGAGAGTATCCTGTAGTGTGTCTATGTAATTGATTTTCATTGAGTAGAAAAGAAAAATGCTAGATGCATTCAAAGAAAAAAAAAGACACAATGAACGTGATGTTAACCGGAATGGTTTTTTTCTTTTCCTCGTTCGTTCTGATACTGTGTCGTTCGTTTTTTTGCTTGTTTGATTTGTATGAAAGCATGAGCATAGCCATAGAACCTTTCTATCAACGATCGGTTCTTCTCCAATTCTTCTTTTCACATCGTCTCTCCTACTTATTTTTCATAGTCGTGTCGGTGCATCATCACACTCGACGGCAAGACGAGAAGGTCTATCTACAAAGCAAAAAAACAACAACATCGAGTGTGGACGTTCTTTACTCGTCTTCTCTTTTTTTTGCTTTCTTTTTCCTCGGTATTAATAATAGTGGCCTATCAACATTTTTTTAACGTTGTTATTGTATATATAAATATGCATGCCTGACAAATAAAAAAAGAACAAGCCAAAGATTATGTTTTTTTTTGCCACCGAACGATTATCAATTTGATCAAAGCATAAAGATTGTTGACATTTTCATTATTATCATTGATCTATTACATCAAATATGAATATCCTGACAGGATGATCATATCCTTAAATGAATCTGTTTGATTAATGTATATCTATTGATGATGGATGATAAATCAAAGAAAATAACACAACATAATGCCGTTTGTCGCTGTCAGCAGGTAGTAGACGAAATCTCATAAGTTAAATAATATTTTCATGTTATGTTTTTCTTCAATAAATATAAACGTCGTATATGCGCATATATAAGACTTTTTTGATGAATTCTTTTTTCGTCGATTATACAGTTTTTTTGTCTTGTTTATTTACTTTATGCTGTGACAAGTATTGAAAAGAAAAGGATTTCTTCTTTTTCTCTTTACTTTCATATTTTTTAAAACAAAACCTTGAGTGTTGCCATTACCATTTGCTTAGTATATATATATAAGTTCAGCGTATGCAGTCTATTCAAGCATCACATCAGGTATTTTTCTTATTATTCAGATATGTAAATGTATTAGTTCTTTTCATAGCGAAAAGAAATAATATATATATACATATATGCGCACTTTCAACATCTTGAACAAATTACTCTTTATTCTAAAATTTTTTGAATGTTATTAGTTAATATCAAATAACATTTATCCGAAATAATATACCTATTTCTCAGTCATCACATAAACTAATGTATGTGCATGATATGCCATTGCAGCCGTTCTTTCTTTTTCTTTTTTTTGACATACAAACACACCCTTTACAATAATAACAATACTGTTATTACTTTCACCTACATCCTGTATTATTGTATAAGAATTATCAATAGATAGACAAGAACATATGTTCAGTCATCAAATGGTAAGGACAAAACGATGCAGGAGGACGTTTAAAATATCAATATGATATATCACATTATATGGAGACAAAAATTTTCTATTAATTTCGAATAAACATAAACTAATTAATCGATTCTATTTTTTTTTCGTCTAGCCACCAACTGACGATTCTGACAAGACTCGAACACAATGGTATAAAGAAATGTATTGTCAGATTCATAAATCACCAGAACATAAGAAAGGTATTTATATTTTTTTATATAAAAATTTCAATATAGTTAGAAAGATTAGTAAAAATTCTAAAACATAAATTTAGATGTAATTCTTGTAAAATTACCATTTACACCTTCTCGCTATCGAGAATATAATCAGCAAAAAGGTTTGTTTATAAACTATTCTTCAAATTTTCTACATCAATGGGCATGTCACTTCCCATTTATAACTCTCTGCTTCTATATTTATTTATAATAAGTTATAAGTATGTGGAATAAATTTTATCAACATACTCATAATAGCTTTCAATATATCCTCATATTAGTTTATATATATATATAATAAATTTCAAGTAGATGTGCAAAGATATTTTTGCTTTTATATAATCGATTCTAATATAAAAAAAACACTTTATATATGTATCATAACGGACAATTGAACTCGTTATTTCAATAGTAGGGTATAGAACTAAACCTTCTTTTTTTGTTCGATTAAATGATAAATGCCAAATCTTTATCTAAATATTGTATGTAAACACTTATTGTTGGTCAAAATTGCTTTCTTTATCTTTATTTTATTTTACTGACCCATCATTGTCTTTACATATTTGGCTTTTATTGTTTGTATTGCATGATATTCTATGTCGTTTCATTTACATCAAAGAATTTATTCGTACAGAAAAAAGAATGTCGTGTGTAAATGATAATTTTTTCTTTATAGACGAACAACCAAATCCATATAAACCAACATATACATTTCCGGAACAATTTAACGGTGATTTTGACCATTTGGAAGATTATATACGTAAAACAGCCTCAACTAAAGTTGATAGTAAGATTAAAGATAATAGTTATCTTAGATTATAGAAATAAATTATTTTACATTAGATAATATTTCTTCGTCACCTGTACGAACATCAACTGCAAATATGAAGTAATAGATAAACTAATACTTTTGAACATATATATAATATTTTTTTTTATTATCTTATCTTAGTGATCATCAAACGATTTCAAAACGAAATCAAGAAAAAACAATACGTTTTAATGATCATGTCACAACTTCAATTATTCCTTCACCACCAGTAGCAGAACGAACTAAATCAGTAAGTAAAAATCAAAGACATATTTATACATCTGTTCATTAATTCTTGTAGACTATTGATACTCCGGCATTGCCTATAACGACTAATTCAAGATCAAACACGAACCATCCGTAAGTTTATGAATAGAAATTAATCTATAATGTTTATTATTATTCTTAGTATTCAAACATCACCACCGCCGCCACCTCTACCACCTTCAACAACAACAACATCATCATCATCGTCATCAACAGATGATGAACAAAAATTAATCTATAAACGAGTGTTACGTGGTGGAGATATACCATCAGCCGGTTTACAAAGGCATATCATTAACAATCGAGGTAAGCATATGGTTGTTTTTTATTTGAATAAGAATATAGAGGCAACAGCTGTAGTTGAAAGGGAATAGAAAAAAAAAAGTGGAATAGTAATCTAAAGTTTAATCACTATTGTATTGTATGTTGATGATGAAAGTCGCATCTTCATCCATACAGCGTCCTTTAAATCTTACTAATCATTTACAATCATCACCAAAACTATTTGCTTATTATTCCGTACATTGGGAACAAAATCAAACAAATCAGTTGCATGATCTAATTGATCATGATGTACATTTTGAAATCAATTCATGTTTATATTTTCAAAATAAAAATGATGTTAATAATATCGATAATAATGATGATGATGATGATGACGATGAATGGGAACAAATACATGAAGATGGTTGTGGATATGTCATAACTTATCCTCCTCATATACATCCAACAGATAATTTACAAATATATAATTTTGATCGTAAAAAAAAATTTCTCTTAACATCGAATGATGTTTATTTAAACAGTAAGAAAAGTTATACTATTTATTCGATTAAAATTATTACATTAGAAACGAATGTAATAATAAATAACATTCGGGAACAAAAAAAAAAAGGATGATTTATTGATCGAGTAATAAAATCAGAAAGATCAAATATTCTCAATTTTTTTTGTTCATTCTTATCAGCCTATATTTCGATGAGAATGTGTCAAATAAATGGCGAATGAATGCACTTAACCTTTTTACTAGTTACTCTTTTTTCATTTTTATCTGCTTACATCATTCAAGACACTTTCAATTTCATCAGTATGCATACTTTACATTTTCTCTTTTTTTTTGAAAGTCTACATCTTGAGATGCTTATGTAGTGCACAACGAAACCATTGAACAGTAACATCAAAGAATATAGGAATATGTACAATATACATATGTATATATACTCGTCTTTTTTATGATTATGAGAAAAAGAGTTAGTATGTGGTAACCTTGAGAGATAGTGAGAAGGTTTTCTTTTAGTTGCTGCTTTCAACCTCCTTCTAATGAAACATCTGTCTTGTATCGTTGGATATCCATAAATATAATGTGTGATTAGTTGAAAATGGAAAAGAAGTGTAAGAAGAAAAGAGTTGCATATTGATATGTAGATTGCATAAATAAATACGACCTCGAAGACTAGTAGAACCGCATCACGGTAAATCATAAAATCAATAAGAACGAATGCAACCGTTTCTTTCTTTTTTTTTCCACAGACCAATTACTATTAATGATTAATACTTGCACCTGTGGTTTATTGTGTCGCGTATTTTCACATAACATACGTAGAATATATATATATCTCGTTTTGATCTTTCTTCTTCTACTTGACTAATTAGTTACATCAATCTGTTTTTTCTATTGACAACTATATACATATCTTGTGCATTTTCTGTGTAAATATTATATTTCATCTTTATTCTATTTTACGTTTTGTATTCAATCGGCTTACATTCTTATGATTTTGCGTAATATTTCACTATACAAAAAAAGTAATATAAAACGCGAATATATGCGTGCGTTTTTCATCGTAATAACTACAAAAAAAAAAGAAAGAAAGATCGGCGGATATACATATATGTATTTGAGATGCTTTGATGACAAATCGGTGTATGTGCCTATGTGAGCACATAGAGACAGAGCATCAACATCAAAGCATACACATGCATGCATAAAAAAAAAGAACACTTATTGACACATATTTACATGAGTATAGGCGTCGATAGGCAAAGGAGAGAAGAAAATCTAAAGCGAAATACTTCCATAACCATATATCGACACTATTGTACATTTACTTTAGTTTCTTCGCTTGTTTTTTTCTCTCCCTTCCTCTTCTCTTTTTTTTTGGCCATTTTTTCATCTTTACTTCTTGCTATTCTGTCAGCGTCACACTGCGACGGTGATCATCGTGAGAAAGCCCGTATACATTTTTTTTTTGTATATACAGAAGAAGAAAGGAAGAAAGAGAGAGAGAGAGAAAGAGAGAGAGAGAGAGAGCGAGCGAGAGAGAGAGAGAAAAAAAGAAAGGGAAGAAAGAAAGCTCACAAGTAATTAACGAATAGAAGACAAAGAAGAAATAGTTAGAAGAACTACATTTTATATGTTCGAAGCACACCTTTACAATTAGACTAAGAGCAACATCGATTATCACCGCTGTCAATCCAGCATATATATATATACATATACATGTACATCCATTCATGATACTTCACTTGTAGATATATAGACGCAAACGTTTCTTTTCTTTTTCTCGTTTCGCTTTTATCGCTATCATTCCTACGATACGTTGAGAAGAAAAAAAAGCGGCAATCGTCCAGGTAGTGCGCACATATTATATATACGCCGGACCATCATCATATTACAAAGATTCGGATGAGCGCTTGTCATCTATAATAATTGTGCGATCAACCATATTGACGTAAGAATAAACGGGAACAACTGTCGTTCTTAATATATCCATTGTTCGAAGAAAAAAAATGACAGACAATAAAGATGTTAACAATACGGAAACTAATGCTAATAGCGCATCTGGAGATGGCATTGATGAACTCGTTAATATTGTTAATAATCATCTTAATCCCGTTAGTTCGACACCCTCAACCGTCAATACAACAAGTGGTTCGGCACGTACACATAGTCCACCATTAATGGGCACATCGGCTCGTGCAGCTAAACGTCGAGTTGATAATGATATTACACCAGTGCGTATTGAGGGTACAGATACGTATAATCAACAATTACAACATCATTATCAAAATGTTCGACAAATTTTAGAAGATCAACAAAAACAAGCACAACCAACACCAACTGTTGAAGCAGCACCAGAAACTCGACATTCTTTTAGTTCTAAACGAGATTATTTCGAACAACGTTTCAAAACTCCACCACCTACATATGATGCTCCACCATCTCGACCACAACAACAACCACAAAAAATAATTACAACAATTACAACAACAACTACATCATCAGCACCATCATCATCAATTGCACATGATCGAACAAGTTCATCATCAAATGAATCACCATCTGTTGATCGTGTTCTTGAACAAGCAGTTGAATTACAAAAAATGAGTAATATTAATTCTACTAAACATGATTCTATAACACCACTTATTGTGGAACGTACAGAAGAATATCAAGTTTTTCTAAATTCTGTCAATCATGAAGTTCGTCGTACACCAAGTATAGCACGTACAACTATTGTTTCTCCTACTAAAACTGGTCATGCAACAGATCTTGATCAAGCGCAAGCACAAGTTGAACATACAACGGATGATCATCAAGCTATACAAAATTTGACTCGTGCACTTCAAGAACATAATGTAACAACAATTAATGAATATAAGCGTTTACCATCATCTAATCCATCGTCGCCAACGACATTACCATCAACAGTTTTTTTCGATCGTACTAATTTACCTGTAATATCAAATGAATTTTCAGTTATTGATGCATTACTTAATAATCCTATAGGAACAAATGATGCTCAATATAATAGTCTATTGAGTATACGCTACAATGATATAATGACAAATTTACGAAATCCAGAATATTTAAATTCATTGAAACAACCACCAAAACCGACTAAACAATCGAAAAAACAACCAAAAGAAAAAAAAGTAAAAGAAAAAAAACCAAAAGAAAAGAAATCAAAGACGACAACGCCATCGACGACAGATACTGTTGAACATGCTGCTATAACACCTCTTATACATACTTCCGAGCAATTACAAAGTCAAATAACAGAACAACCACTTACCACTAATGCTACTACTACTACTACCACTACTACTGATACTACTACTACCCCTGTTGCGTCATCAGAACAAACTCCATTAATTGATCCAAAAGAAAAGAAAAAAAAAGATAAAGAAAATAAAAAACAAATTAAAACTAAGTCGAAACAAAAATCTAAAAATGGAGATTATGAAGTCCTCGATGCTATCATCGGTAGTCCTGTATCTATTCATCTTCCAGATTCTTATCTGGTCAAGTATAATGTCAGTGCACCATTATCGCAATCATCACCTTCTCAACCTATTCCATCATCAATACCATCTGTAACAACAACAGTAGCACCCGCGCCAGCACCAGCAACAACAATAACATCAAAAAATGAGAATATTCCTGTACCTGAAAAAAATCAAACACTACATCATCTTGTAAAAATTGTTCATGAACTTCAATTACATAATGCAAGCGCTTTATTAGCTTCACTTAATACAACATCATCATCATCGTCATCATCAAAAGCAAATACAATAAGAGAAACAAAAGAACCAGTAATTGCAACTAAAGCAACAGTACCTGTTATAAATGAAGCTGTTCTACAAAAACCTTCATTTGAACAACAAAAACGTCCAATACTCCAACAAACTCAACCAGAACTACGTCCACAAACTGAAGTAGTAAAACCTCGTATTATCTATCGATATATTGATGAATATGGTCGTGTACTTAAAATATCATCAACTCCACCATCACAATTACGTGAACAACCCTCACAACAACAATATTCATATCGTAATACAGAACCAGCCTATTTACATGGTAGATATATTGCTGTTGATGATGAACGTCGTCATCCATTACAATCATATGAACAGCGTGCAACATGGCAAGGTGAACCAAAATTACCCACGACTGTAACACGTGAAGATTTTGAATTACGAGATAAACGTGTACCACAATTAAGTGAACAATCAATGCCAACTTCACGAACAGTACCTGTTTCCGTTGATCAAGATCATTCATCAAAATCTACTTCGTCACAACATCAACATCGTACATACCATTATCCAAATCAACAAAATGTTAAATTAGCATGGCTACCACTTTCTTATCAAAATGAACCACCTTATGCACCAACTGGTGGTATTGGTTATGATACAGATTCAACAATTAGTGAACGTTCAGCTAGATATCGACCATATGATTATGCACCTAATGAGGGTTCGTATCATTACGCTCATCGACCATCACATTCGGATTACTATTATCATCGTCCATCAGGTCCATCCTATTATCCACCTCCACCACCGTTACCTTACGGTGGTCGTGGCATATCTCCTGAATATGGTGGTGCACCACGAAATTATATTGAAGTATTTCGTGGTGGTGATTTTCGTGAAACAAAACCAAGTGAAGTATATTCATTACCATTAAATGAACATATTCGAACATCACCTATTTCCTCAGCAAATAATCGTCATTCACGTTATGATCAATATCAATCCGAAAGATATGGTTCAATGTCACATCGTCATCATAATAATAATAATAATATGCCATCATCACAATATAGTTATAATTCAAATACATTACCCCATTCACGATATCAAAATAACATTCCATCATCAACTGTACATACATCATCATCTTATTATTCACATCGTAGTCCATATCAACATCGTACAGTTCAAAGTAGTCCGAATCCTGATTATCCGAATTATGTACGACAATCGAAATCATTTGATTATCGTCCATTACGTACAAAACTTCAACGTGAATATAAAATCACACCTAATTTACTTGTTGATGAATGGGATTATCCACAAACAACTGAAAAAACGAAATATTCAACAACAACAGTATCAAATACAAATCGTAGTGGTGTTTCATCACCGGATGATGTTTTTATCAGTAATCGAACAAATGAGGCATAAGTTTAACAAAAAATATGAAAAAAAAAGAAAAGAAAGATCGATCGATCGAGAAAACAAAAGACTATGCTCAATTAGTTATCTTTCTTTTTGCGAATTTCTTGTAAATGATTACATTCATATGTTTCTTTTTTTTGCGATATGTTTTTAACTTCATTCATCGATCGTGAGTGATTATTTTTAAACAGAATAGAAACGATACGTGTTTTATCGTAATAGGCATTAAAAACGAAAGTTTTTTTTTTAAATATAATGTTATGGTATAATATATACGTGTATAGTAAGAGCATATTATAAAACGAAATAGGTAGGCGACTGTCTCATTAGAAATAGATGCACATCTTCAATAGGAATGAAAGAAAGAAACAAAACGAAGAGTATATAATATATGTATGTTACGTCGAGATGCTTATGCAATGTATCACTTGTTTTAATTCATATATTGAAATAGTTACTAGCTAATACTTGACGTTCAAGTAGATGAATACGCCAAAAGTAAAGGTATATATTTTTCTTGGATAATTATATAATCACATCCATTGAACAAATAAACAGTTTTCACTATGTATTAAGACAAAACAAGGTCATTACTTACTCTATTGATTTATGTCTTTCTTGACAAAATAATTATAACAGATGTATATAGAATAAAAAAAATCAATTTCTAACAAGTATTGACTGAAAAAAAAGTCCTTGTACATATCAACTTAGAAATAAGCTTTTTTCTTTTTTAATCCTTTTATTTTACAGAATTTCGATGGCATGTTGGTAAGTATATATAAGTAAAGAGGGGTAATTATCTATTTTGTTCACATGTTTTCACTATAGAGCCATCTTTTGGCTTCGATAAAAATCGTTATAAATTCTCATTATCATCACTTTCCCGTCATCGTAAGTTTTGTTGTATTCATAGACCTATATGCTTATAACTAAACGATATTCTAACGAAAGCAACAATGCTTTCCTTCCGAAAAAATCTTAAATATTTCTTCGGATGAATTCCATATTCATTATTTTTATATAATATTGAATTTATTTTGACAAAAATCTATTTTTTCATAGAAAAAACAACTGATCCCGATCATTCAGAATCAAAATTACAATCGTAAGTTAATATATTAATCTTGTCACGTGTTAATTTATTCTATTTTTAGAACAATCAATGATTCTCAACCGATTTACACAGCACTTGCTTTACATAATTTTTATGCTCAATCTAATAGGTTCGATTGATATATTCTCAAGTTTATATATATATATATTTCTTTTGTATTATAAAGAGAATTATCATTTAAAAAGGGCGAAATTATTCAAGTTATCCGTCGTATTAATGATGATTGGCTCGAAGGTGAACATCAAGGTTTAAAAGGTATATTTCCTATTAATTATGTTGAATTATTTCCCTATGAAACAATTGAACAAAATCAATACAATGAAAAAGAACAACAAATCGAAGGTGAAGCTATTGTTAAATATGATTTTATACCACAAAAAACAGTTGAATTACAATTACGAAAAGTTTGATATAATATATATTCTATTTATAATCGATTTGATTCAATGGATTTTTAATAGGGTGAAAAAGTTATTCTATTACGTAAGCTTGATAATAACTGGTATGAAGGACGAATTAATCATATCGAAGGTATATTTCCTGGAGATTATATTGAAATAATACGAGAACCAAAAGGTAATAGAATAAATTTTATTTTCAAATTTCCATTTTTTGTTAATTAGATAATACATTAAATCAAAATATGCCTAAAAGTGTATTAAAAAATCCTACGGAATTACAACAAACAGCGATTGAAAAAATCAATCTTGTACCAGAATTAAAATTTACTATACAAAAGTAAATTACATATATATGCACACATACATACAAATATCGTTTATTAATATGTTTAGATGTCAAGTACTTTATGATTATACTCCACAGAATATTGATGAACTTGAACTTCATGTTGGAGATATTATTGATATACTTGAAAAATGTGATGATGGATGGTATTGTGGAATAATGGAAAAATCAAATTATGGAAATAATATGAAATTTGGAACATTTCCGGGCAATTATGTTAAAATCTTATCTACTTAAAAATAATCAATTTCGAATTAAAAAAAACACTTTTCTTCTTCTTCTCTAAACAGTGATCTTTAATGTGCTTCATCTTTTTATTTTTTTGTTCTTCTATGCTTACATTAACAGCAATATTTCCTTTCTTTTTTTTTCTTCTCTTTGTATATCTCTAGTCGATATCTTATATTGAAATTTATTACAATATAGAAGAATATATATTATCACAATTTTCTATTCGGTTGATAACTAATTGTCCCAATCGCTTTTAGGTTATACTTATCTGTATTATGTAATATTTAACGAGTTATGAATACCCTATTGATGTGAAGATACTACATTTTCACGTGATATCATATTCTCTCTTAAAAGAATTGATTTTCAAATTCCTACTTGAAACTTCACACACAAATAGTATATTATGAAAGTTTCACATCTTTTCACTACTTATATGATAAGATACGGTTATGATAAAAGCGTATCTATCACATCGGTCATAAATAAAAACGTCGATCGATGTGCCTATTTTATAATATACTATCTGTGTTATGAACTATCTTTATGTAATGTTTTAAGTTAAAATTTAAAAATCAGTTTTCTTGTAAATAGTAAAACAAACAAAAAGATTACATAGATTAATTGTACCGGTAGAAAATGCAAATCAATTTGTGATAAAAGTACTGTTTGTATAAGTAAAATAATTTAACGTTGTATGCAATTTCTTTTTTTGTCAAGATGTATATATACACGAAACGTAATTGATAGGACAGAAGAATGAAAATGCTTTCAACTACTTGAAAACGAATTTAAGTGACTCTTACATCGTAATTTGAACGTGCATCAATGTTTTTTTTATAATAATGTCGAATAGCTAATTAACTAAATAAATATTAAAAAGAAATCATTTATATAAAGAACCGAAGGTTATTCTTTGGATGTAAATCATCGATTACACTTGAAATATATTATTATTATTAATAACATTAAAATCAAAGTTTATCTTTCATTTAATAAAATTTCAATGATTAACTATAAATTCGAATTCAAAAATGACTACTGTAAAAAATCCATTAGCACGTAAGAATATTTAATATTATATAAAATATATTAGATATATATATATTCCAGGTGCTAGACTATTACAGAATATAACTACAAAACGTACACATACAACATCATTTTCAAATCCACAAACTATTCTACCTAATTATCCTTTGATAATACCATCACAAAATCGTCCAAGAAAAAAACGTGTTCGTTTTCAATTGAAATTAGAATCAGTCAAAGAAGAAAAAGGTTCATCAGTATCAAACAATAGTAATTCTACTGGAATTATAGCACAATTAGAGAAGAAAACCTTTGATTCTCTTCGAGAAAGTCGACTATTGCATAGTCCTCGTATTACAAATTTACCAAAACAAGATCATTCATCATCTGCTATTCCAAAAATTAAACGACCATCACGACCTTCATTATCACCTGAGTCACAAGACTCATTAGTATACTCACGTTCATTTAGCATGGAAAGTAAGTCATCGGAATTTATTATTAATTTCTTATGTTACTATTACATTTTCCAGCTTTTATTCATCGACCAGTAAGTCCTCGAAAGGATATAAATAATGGTAAAAGACAATCACCCACATTTTCTGATTCTTCCTCAAAACAACGATTACATTTAGCTACTCTATCTCGTTTTATTCAATCAAAAAAAATACCTATTCCTATGAATGATAAAAATTATCTATTACCAATTGTTAAACGAATTGATCTTATATCACCCACAATGAAAGAAGCACATTCTAATGAAAAATTAATACAAATAGAAAATTATATTCGAATAAAAACTATGAAAGAACGTTTTCCATCAAAAAAAGCTTCTTTAAATAATCAATAAATTCATCATCTAGCATAAACAATTTCACAAAACATGATCAAATCATTTTATCCGGTGATGATTGTAAAATATATTTTTCTCATTAATAAAATAAATGTTATATATTGTTCATTGGAAGCAAACAAATGAAGTATATTTCGAAATCTTTGAAGTGTATATATATATTTGAATAGTGTTAAAATAAATCGTTTGGCAGAAAGATATTTAATCCGAACTTCAACAAATAGAAACTGATATAGGCATAATATTAACATTAAGTTTTATCATGACAAATAAAAATCGAATACTAAATTGTTGTTTGACATTTTCGCAAAAATTATATTCATATATCGAGGAACATAATTTTGTCTATATCAATACAATTGTACGTATTGTACAAATGAAGTAACATAGATTTTTCGTTTTGTTTTATTGATAAATGGATTAAGATAATAGAAGAGGTAATTCTTCTATGTCTCAGAAGAAGACGTGAGGTGAATATTTACCAAATTTATTCGTACAATGTTTTGCTTCGGTGTTATTCAAGATTAAGTCGCTATCAGTTTGTTGAAGTAAGACAAAATATTTATTTTTGACAATCGTGTGTGCTCTAAAATTTAAGGATATGGTGTGTTTTTTTTTATTTCCTGAGCTCTTCTTCTATGCCAGGAAGTTTAGAAAAAGGAGAATCACAGCTATTCGAGTATTTAAATTGCATCATTTTTTTTCACATGTACATAGAAAGAGTAGTGACGTTTTCTCTTTTATACTATGAATATAACGATAATTTGTTAAAGTTAAATTTCATGTATTCTTTTGATCTGTTTTATTTCGTAATAATACTATTGTCTTTTTTTTTTCTTTATCATAAAAAGTGATTCATATTTTTTTTCCTTTTCAATACGTCATATAGAATTGTGTGATGCTGACAGCAATTCTTCTTTCGTTCTTCTAGCGTTTTTCTTTTTTTTTGTGGATTTAATTAAAAGAGAACATTTAACAGTCAATAGTAGGCTAGAAATAGAGAGAAAGACGAGAAAAAGAGGAAAAGAGTGTTCAAGACAAGAAAAATAAAGTAGGTAAGGAAAACTTCATTCACAATCTAACGAGAAAAAACTGAGAAGAAATATTTTTTACATTTCAATTTCTTTTTTTTTTATTCCTATCGTCTATCGTTATTTTATATATTGTTGAAGCATACATTATTACACTTATAGTGGCCGATTTTAGAATGTTTTAAAACATTACTTATTCTTATTTATTTTCTATGCAAGTTATACTTTAATTAGTATATTTTTGTATTTAATATAGCGTATGTAAAATTTTTGAAGTATTATAATCTGTTTTTTTTTAGAAAAAACATATCGAAAATATAAATATTGCATATAAAAGAAGTATTGAGATTCTTTTTTGTCAAAATCAATATTTTGCTTTCAGTTTTTTTTCGGAATATATTTACTTATAAGTGTCTATATATGAAGCATGTTTTTCTTTTAACTCAAGGTTATATATTGAATTGAAGTAATACTATAACAAACAGTATGCTACGTCCAATATCAAGGACTTAACAAGATGCTGCAGCTGTTGTACATTAGTTAAAAATTATTTTATTCATTTACATTCGATAATATCTTACTTTTTTCTTCATTCTAGTGGAAAAAACTAAAATTATTTATATCATAGATCGTTTGTTAATCATACTATTTTTTAAGTACTATGAACTTATAATATTATTTTTTTGAGTGTTAGTTGTCTATGTTTTCATTTCAACTTTGTCTTCCTGTGTGCATTTCTTTCTTCTTCTTCTGTTTCTGATAAAGTCTGCCAATACGTAGCACTCATTATCAAGGCATGATGGTAAGTTATAGAAATGTAGGCGTTGTTCAACTTTTTTTTTTCTCTCTTCTATTCTATGAAGACGTTAGAACCTTAGAGAGAAACATCCTCGTAAGTTACTGCATAAATAGAAGAGCACTATTGCCGTAAGTATACATTATAATCTTTCTTGTGTTGCCTACTTTTGTCAATTCTGTTAGTTAGAATTTTTTTTTTCTTCACTCTTATACTTTGCCGATTTTTAATATGATGGCAAAGAGCGACAGTGACAAAAAAAGAAAGAGTAAGAACGAGAAAGAGAAACATAATGCAAATGCGGATGTATGCTTATGTAGTAGTTGTTCGTGAGGTTGATGGCTATTACTAACTCATTGCCATCAACCTACAACGAGAATTTTATAGAAAAATGAGTCGGCTGTTGCTACCATCAATAAAACATAGAAAAGAAGAAGAAAAAAAATTAAATTCTTTTACTATTAGTCACATTTTATCAATACATATGATACAAAGTTGTTCGAACTTTTTTTTTTATTGTTGATACTATTTTTCATTGGATTTTAGATCTGTGCAATTGTTGTTACTAGTCTTAGATACTAGCAATATTTATCATATATTAATTTAATGCCAGAACTTCAAAAACTTGTTCTCTTTGCTGGAGCTGGTATCGGTGCCTTTGCTCTATTACTTCTTATTATTAGTGTAGCCACACCTGCATGGCTTGATGATGGTAATGGCAATACAATTGGTCTTTTTAGAAGATGTGTTGGAAATAATGGAACAGCGAATATCGGACTAGGTTGTCAAGCAGCTAATCGTGTTACTCAAGGTGGATTATCTGTATTTGGTCTTTTATTACTTGTATTTGCTATTTTTGCAACTATTGCTGCTGCCTTTACAGGAAATGCAATGCTTTTATTGGTTTCGTTAGGTTTATTATATTTTTCATCAATGTTTGTTATGTCAGCTTATGCGACATGGGGAACCTATTCACGTGATCCAGCTTCATATTTTTTTCCTAATTCTCCAACAATAGATGCACATACATCATTGGGTTATTCATACAATTTATGTGTTGCTGCACATTTTTTTCTTTGGACAGCACTTACATTGGTAGCATTTGGTGTTGGACATTTCTGGGGTTCTGAACGAAATTCGACAGGTTAAATGAATTATTTCAATATTTTTACAAAAAATTATATGCAGACATATAAAATTTCTTCTTTAAAAAACAAAACATTCAATAATTCTTTATCTTTTTCTTTCTTTACTACTTCGTTAACAAAAAATAAACTAAACGTCTGCTTGTTTTGTATAATTACCATTAAATCGTTTTCTTTTTCCTTTATCATCATATATATATATGTATATTGTGTCACTGATGTATAAGTCTTCTATATGGTTTTATAAACAAGTGACACTTTGTGATATATGTCCGTGAGATTTAAACTCAATGTGTATTTAGTCTAACTATTATATCATTTTGTGTTCAGTTTCTCTCTTTTTTTTCTAATTATATGTTACTCTTTTTTCATCTTTATTATTAATCCAGATATATCAGTGAACAAGACGTTTTTGCTTGTAAGCAGAAAAACAAGAAAATATATACATAAATTCTTTAATAAATATTCTAGTGAATGACATACATCTTTTTTTCTATATATACAAATTTTACTAATAGTTAAAATAGACAAAACAAATATCTATATGCTGTATTTGTCAGTAAGATGACATATGAAAGAGAATTCTTTTTTCTTTCTCTTTATCATGTATTATGACGTATGTGGATTTCAAGGATAAATATTCTCGTTGAAAACAAAAGAAGTCGTTTTGATATACTAGAATAGGATTTCAAGCATCATTTACCTAAGTTATAATTTCAATAGTCAAATAATAGAAGCATAATAAATGTTCAAGGAGATTATGATATACTTCATTTATAAATCTTGTTATTCAAATAAAAGAACAGTTGTGACTATCAAGTTCTCTTTTAGATCACATAAATCATATAATAACAGTAAAAAAAAGAGATTTATCTATAATATATACACTAATCAAATGTTCAAGTATAAAAGTAGAAAGTTAGATCCTTTTTTCTTGACACATTATGATAGATGTTACTATGGAAATATCACCAATTTTCCTAGAAGAACAACGATCTATCCTGTGGTAAAGATTACAATTTGATGATTATTTCAGAAGACTCATACCTTTTTTAATAATGATTACTGGCTGTGGTTTTTGAATATAAAAATATATCAAGTAGTTTGTTGATGTGTAAGATTCAGAGTTATATGGTTTCAATAAGTAATATATGATCCTAGTATCGGTATTTAAAAGACAATCTTATGTATACGGTTTTTTATTGTTCTTGTCAATCAACAAAACTCGTTTTAACGATTTTATTTGAAATGCATATGATTTAAGACATACCTCGTAAAATATCATTCGAAAATGATTTATATCATGAATTTCTTTTGAAATGATTTATTTCTCGTATTGCAGCAGACTTACGTAATTTAAAAAGTGAAATTTATTATAAATAAATTCATTCGTTTACAATAATTTTAAATACTGAAATAAAATTTCATTCGACATTCATCAGATATCATGACTAGATTCAAATATGAACATCATTTTAAATAAATCTACAGAGATTCGTAAAAAAAACGGGGAGAATGATAGGGCTCCTAACTATTATCTTCTGGCCTACGTAGGAAAATTTAGCCTAGTTTATGCCAGCATGTGTTAAAATATGTGTAAGATTTTCTTTTGAAATGTTGTCGTTGCAATTAAATTTTTGATAAGTCAGATCTTTGACATAGAAATAAATCTGTTTTCTTTGTGCTAATTATCATATTTTATTACAAATATTTGTTTATTACAGAAAGAAAATACCATGTTGTAAGTCATGACTTTAGAAAATAGATCATACAATTTAATTCATAAAAGTATTTGTTTATATACAAAAACAAATTGTTCTAAGTCGATATATCTGAAAAAATTAGTTCTGCTATGGAAGTATATTAGTATGTTATCTATACGAAAACATAAAAAATTGATAAGACTCTATGGACAAGAATAGCAAAACCTAGTATTATAGGTTGTCAGTTGAGATAAAGCAATCTTATCTATGCTTATGATCCATATTATCTCGAACTCTTCAATGATATAATGCAAAAAACAGTGCGTCAACTTTTTTTTGTCATTTTTTCTATCAACATGTCTTCCCTCTTTTCTCTCTCTCTCTCTCTTTCCCTCATTTAGCCACACCATCGTATCAACAACCATCACACAACAGACAAAGCACAGATATGTCTATATCTATGCGTGTATATGTATAGCGTGACAGAAGCCTGATGCCGACACAAAGATAAGCACAAGTCAGTTTCCCTTTTCATTTGTAACGAAGAGATGTTCCTTTTGTGTCTTTTCGTCTCACACTATAAACTCTTCGTCTTATCTCGTTTATTTCTATTGCAACTCGGTCTCTTTTTTTTTGTTTCTTCATCAAATTCTCATTTGTCTTGATTTGCATAGTTTCTCTCGTCGTCGTCTTCTTCTTCTTCTGTTTATCCTATCTTCGATTGCAGGTATCATTAGCATTCAGGAAGGAAATATGGTATAGTATCATCTTCTAATTGAATTTTACAGTCTTATATACAATTGTGTCATTTATATTACGCATATAAATATACATATATAGTGTAGACTAATGTTGAATAATGGCCATTGTAGATTGTTCACAAGAGGGGAGAAAGTTTTCCTTCTCTCTTAGTTTCCATATTGTTTTATGTGTTATCAGTCTTACGTTTAACTTGGTTGATTTGTCGAGCTCGTACGTCTTCATCAACTCATCAACTAGCAAAATGTCAACACACTCTCAAACTTAGATATGGAGTAAAGAGAAAGAGCCAACCCCTCATTCTTTATCACTTCTTATATATGTGCAGTGGGCGAATAGACGTATAGAAAATAATCAAGTATGTAATAGTATCGAGCAAAATCTATCCATTATATCCTATACAGAAGAAAAAAAATTGAAAGTATTTTTCATGATTAACATTTAGTTTTTAGTTGTTAAGTTTTTTTATTTCCGTTATAATTCAATTCATTTAATTTACTTTTCTTTTTTTATCTAAATTAACTTTAAAGAAGAAAAAAAATCTAGTATAATTACATTTTGATATGATTGTGCTATCTCATTGGCAGAAAAGAAGAGAAAAAAAAAGTAAGAAGAGAGAGAAAAATGCCAAGCGACTGATGTTGATGCTCGTTTTGCAAGTAAGCGAACGAATGATAACGATTGTCAAGTCATTCTATGTATAAGAGTGTGCGTATTTCCTCAAGCTAACAAACAGGAGATAAACAATCTATCAGATGACGATGATGAGTCGTTATTGTTGATGATAGTGGGACGAACGAGCGAATAAGAGAAAAAAAAGAGAAAATCGACTGGCTCACAACGCGTGCCAATCGTCTTTTTTTGCTGATTCTATATGTGCGAACGAACCGAACAATTGCTATCACCTTATCGTTTCTCTTTCTCTTTCTCTCGCTCTCTCTCTCTCTGTGTATCTGTCTAAGTTTCTCTCTTCCCCTTTTGCTTTTGCTCAAGTTCTTCACATCATATATACTCAACAATAATTTTCTTGTCTATTCTTCTATGGACAATAATCCGTTGACACCGCGTGCTAGCAGTTTCAGTATCGCTTCGCTGATTACATCAGATTGTTGCGATGATGAGAATAGTTTATATCATTCTATGACGAGTTCAATAGAAACAAATAATATAGCTTTTACTCCTGATACTTCTATTGAAAAGATTACCAACGATTATTATAATAATCATAATCTACAACAAGATCTTCATCATTTTCGTTCAGCAACATTAACTGAAACAAATAACGGACAGTATCCACAACAACAACAACAACAACAGCAGCAACAAGCAACAATAAAAGAAAATCGATCAACGAATCAAAAACATCATCATCACCATCATCATCAAGTAACAAATCTTCAAAAAAGTCTAACAACAATTCGTAATATGGAAGGTTAGTGTTTTTGTTTTATAGAAAAGAATTTTTTATAATATTTAAAAATATAATAGATTATATTCAATCAGCAACAGAAAAAATCAAATCAACATCAAGTAATATGCTTGATATAAATAAATCTGATAATGAAAATGGAACAAATCAAAATGGAAATAATGAATTAAAAAAACCACTTCATCCGAAATTAGCTAATATTAAAATGGTTATTGAATCAAAATCATTATGGGATGAATTTGATAAACTTGGAACAGAAATGATTGTAACAAGATCAGGAAGGTAATAATAATCTTCTATGAAAAGGTGTTATACAAGTGATAATCTTCCTAGTTAATTTGTTAAAGAAACCATGAAACAAGTCAAACGATTGTTTCCTATTTTTCTCTATGCCTGCTGAAAAAGTCATTAATATAAAGATAATCATATATAAATATATATATATATATGTATGTGTATTACAGTGGGAATGAGTTTCATAAGTGCAATTAGACATCGAACTCGTCGTATCGATGATGATCATTGTTTGTATACAAGTGAAAAAAAAGAGTCATATTGAATATCATTTGAGACAACAACTGATAAGATTCATGCTAATGGCTCAATCGAGCGGTGTCTCTCGAGATCATCACACTATTCTAAAGAAAAGCACGTCGCTCGCGCGAACATGTGCTACTGATAGCTCCAAGGAATGTACATATCCTTATGACAGTAGATTATCAATCACGTTCGAGATAACAAGTCTTAATGACTTATCTTATTTTAGACGAATGTTTCCAACTTTACAAGTGAAAATTTATGGAATGGATCCAACAGCAACATATTTACTTATGGTTGATTTTATTCCATTAGATGATAAACGTTATCGTTATGCATTTTATAGGTAATTTTTATTAATAGAAAAAAAAATTAAATCAAATCATACATATATTTTCTAGTTCAAGTTGGGTTGTTGCTGGTAAAGCTGATCCACATTGTCCAGGTCGTTTCCATGTTCATCCAGATTCTCCTCAAACAGGTTCAGCTTGGATGAAAAATGTTGTTTCATTTGATAAACTTAAATTAACAAATAATTTACTTGATGAAAATGGACATGTAAGAAGATAGAATACAAAAAAAAAACTTTCTAAATTCATTTTTTTTAAATTTTATTAAGATTATTCTTAATTCAATGCATCGATATCAACCACGAGTTCATTGTGTTTATTCACCATCGTCAAAAAATGATGAATTACTTGTTCAACAAACTCAAGCATTTCGTACATTTACATTTCCTGAAACAAAATTTATTGGTGTTACTGCTTATCAAAATCATCGTATAACACAATTAAAAATAGCATCAAATCCATTTGCAAAAGGTTTTAGAGATTGTGATCCAGAAGATTGTGTTGCAGAAGTATTGAATCATTTAAATTCAAATCAACGTTTACTTCGATCACATCCAAAATCAAATAATAATTCATCAACAACACAAACAAATTCTTCAGCATCAAATATGTCTTCTCAAACATCATCGAATGTATTTAATACAGCTGCTGCAGCAATTACTTCACGTTTTATATCTGATCCTCAAGGTAAAACAAAAAACAAAGATTGTTGTTTCTTTTAAAAAACTATATATTTTTTAGATCCAACTGTTAATTTTATGTCTCCGTCAGCTTATTCATTAGTTAATCCTGATTTAGCAAGTTATGCTGCTGATGCATTTGTTTATTCTCAATTATCTGATTTAAATTATCGATCAGTTGGTGAACCAACTTCTTCATCATCAAATAATCATCATCATACAGCACGAATGAGTCCATATGCTCGGCAAACATTTTATCCAATGTATACTCAACGTGATATTCATTCACCATCTCGTACAACAGCTGATTATGCATAATAATAAATGCGAAGAAGAAGACGACGACGACGACGAGGAGGAAAAAAAAACATTTTGATAAAAATTTATTATATTATTCTTTTTGCGAAATTAGTTTGTGTTGAATTCTTTTTCTTTTTTAGTTTGACTCGAACAAAAAGTACATCTTCTTTGTTGTGAGCCTTTGGTCAGATCAGACGTTTTTTTTCTTCAATTTTTTGCTTTGTAAAAAACTAAGAAATAAATTTAAAAAAATTCCTTGGTTTTTTTACTAAAGAAGAACAGCATGTATTGTAATTTCATCTTTACTAAATAAAATTGACTTTCTTTTTCTTCGTCTTCAATATTATCATATCGGCTTCTTTTTCATTGATCTCTTCTTTTGTCTATCTAGAAGATAAGTAACTGTATGTGTTTATGTGATGGCTATCTGTCATGATTATTGTTGGAATACGCACGCATATTGTGATGTGTTTATGTATATATATATATGTGTGTGTATGTGAATATAAAATAGACTTAGACCAATTAGCTCTCAACAAATGAACGTTCGATACTAATTGAAGTTTGATTATTTTTTTGTTTGATAAATAAACACACGATCATAGTTCAAAATACTCAGTTGAATGCAGAGACAGTATGCTCTTTAGAATATTTTCGAAGTTCATAATCAAAATGACTGATGTATTAAACTTTGACAAAATGTTAATATATTGCAATATGACCTGTGTATAAAGATTATCTATTTTGACTGAATCTTCAGGATATTCAAAAGGTTAATACATCTATTTATAGATAAATCATCATATCGATATTAATTTTCTTCAATACGAAACAACTAGTTATATTTTATCGGAATCGAAAGAAATGTAATGCTGGAAAACTTATTAATTGATAAGATATATCTGAAGTCGTGACAGTACGATAAATGTTTATCCCTTTGAGTCCCAGTGGGACATTTTTGCGCGAGATTAAAAATCCTACTGAGTCAGTTTCTAGACTCCCGTTCATACACCTCCAAGGAAGTGGCTAAAATATTTCTTTAAAGTATCAATGGATGTGTCGATAATACTCAATGCTCATATAAAATATCAAGTTTTTAAGAGGTTTCGTCCATAGATTAAATCGTGGGTCTCGAAGGGTTATATGATTATGTACATACTCTTTTTAAAAACTTGGTGAATATGATATTAATAATAGTAAATCGCTCATTCTATTTTACAAACAAAAATATGTATTAAAATTAGGCATGGGCAAAATCAGATTTTTTTGGACTCGGGAACCGGACCATTGAGAGTTTTTTGATTTTTAGAATCACATCGAAATCATCTATGTTAAAATTCTCTGAATTTTGTATGATATGAGTTCTACTCGTTCTTTTCGTTTACATGAAAAATATTTAATTATTTTTGTAATGCCTTGAAATCATTCAAATCCGGAACAATTAATTTAAGATTTTTTTAAATAATATAACCAGAAATGGCTCCGGCGTCAAAATTTTTGTATCTTGAGATCGGAATCGTACGAAATAAGATCCAATTTTTTAAGTATCGCATCAAACTCGTATCGCCTATGACTAATTAAAATTAACAATTATATCTTTTTTCATTCATATTTCGAAGAATATTTTCAATCGCAATTCATATCATTGATTTACTACAGAAAATGTCAAAAAACCATTTAAAAAAAAACAATTAAAAAAATGAACTTGAATTTTATCACACACTAAGTTCAGCTACTGAAACCAGACATTTGGCTCGTTTATTCATTTCATTAACAAACATATCATAAGGCATAATAGTTTCAATTAAATAATTTTGTTCATTATTTCCAACAAAACGATTCAAAGAATATTCAATAGGTGAAGCGATTTTCCATGTACGTAAACATGGATAATGTTCACCAATAAATGTTGCAGCAGCTAATTGTGTTGTTAAAGAATTTGGTCCACGTACACTTAAACATTTTAATGTTGTTATACGTTGACAACAAGCGATTAATTCTAAATAATCATTTGATGAAAAACGATTATAATCAAGATCTAATACAACAAGACGAGTTTGTTTCATTAAAACAATTAATAATGTACGCATAAATCGATTTAAACGATTTGTACCTAAATCCAAATGTAAAAATTGATGATGTGTACTCATTTGACTTAAACATATTAAATCATTTTCACATAACGAACAAAAATCAAGATTTAATACATCTAATGAATGTTTTATCGAATTTAATATATGTTCAAGACGATTTGTTATTGGTGAACCACTTAATGAAAGATGTTTTAAATATTTTAACTGAGATAAAACATGACAAAATTGTTCTAAATCATCTTGATTAAGACGAAAATCAATAAAATTACATGATAAATCTAATGTATGTAATTGTGTTAAATTGGGTAAACGCGGGAGAAAATATTTAAAGTTTTGTCGTGTTAAAACATTATATGGTACACGAAGTGTATGAACAAACTAAAATAAATATTTAATTAATCAATTAAATTAGCATAAATTCTTACTCGTTTATCAACATGATCAAGAAAACTACTAACAAGTGCTAAACCAATACAACGCATATCGATTGTACATATTTGTAGTTGAATATTTGGAGTTGCAGAACGAAGAGCAGATAGAAGTTCAACATACGTTCGATAATCTTGAATAATACAATCAAAACGTATGATAATTATATCATTCGGATATGAACTTGATTTAATTAGATCATCATTTGAATTTCCTGAATGATCATCTATTTCATTATAATTACTATCGTCATCTTCAGATCTAAGTACAGGTAATAAATGTTGATGTTGTTGATTATAAATATCAATTAATTGATTTCGTTTGGTTTCTTTTTCTGCTAAACGGCAATGTGTTGAAATATATCTTAAGATTAATTCTACAACAGGAAAATTTGTTACATCAAGTATACGTAAATTTGATAGCGATTTTTTATTTAATTGTTGTTGTTGTTGTCTTATTGAATCAATAAAACGTGGTATTATAATAACGGAATATTTAATCGCTTGTTTTGTTCGTTGTAATGCAGTTTTTTCACATAATAACATTTTTAATGATGTTAATTTTTTTTGTACAAAATTTTCTAAACGAAATATTCGATATGGCCATCGTGTTATTAAGATATTTATACAACTATCATCATGTGTATAATTTAATGCAGCACGAAATAATGATGTAAATAATTCTTTTGGAATTATTTCACATGCACGTTCAGTTAAATATTCATTTTGTACAATTATTGAACAACATATATCACTTAATTTTAATTGAGATTTTTCATCTTGGATATTATCATGATCTTCATCATCATCATAATTTATTTCAAATGAAGCTCCATTACGAAAAAATAAATAGGAAAAATCATTTGCAATTGAATTTGATTGTTGATGAGACATATTGAATTTATATCATTTTTTTTTGTTGAAATATATATTTATTGATTCGAGGCATTGAATCCAAGAATCAATAATCCATAGTTTGTTCGAGATGATTTCCTATTCGTTGATAGAAATTGGCGAGAGGACCATATTTGATTGGAATGGCTATTAATATATAGCGTTGTTTATATAGATAGATAGATAGATAAATAGATATTTGTGTGTGTGTGAAAACGATTTAGTTATGATTTTCGAGATATACTTACATACAAGGTTAAAAAAAATTTCTCAATTGATACATTATGGTCCTGTCGGCGCCATCTTTCTTATCTTATGGATGTATGTATAATTATATCACCTAAGATTTATAGGTTCTGTTATATATGCGTTTCCTTTTGTCTCTTTGTTGAAAATTCAAGGCTAAATTCTAAAAACATAATCAAGAATATGTCTCTTAAAGAAATTTTATTTAGTACAATGAATGCATTCAATTGTCTTATGAAATGGTTTCCATTGAATATGAAAGAGCCATTGAGTTTGATTAATATGTTTATGTTTTGGTCATGGTTTATAATTATCTTTTATAATTATTTTAAAACTATATTTCTTGGCCCTAGTTTGTTTAAAAAATACAATGAACAAATCGATTATAACTTGATTAATCATAGGTTTTCTACGAAAACGTTGGCGACCAAAAAATAAAGAAGATGAAAAATATTTACAATATTGTACAATTTGTCAAGGTTTCAAAACTTCGCAAGCATATCATTGTAGAAAATGTGGTCGATGTATATCGAAATTTGATCATCATGTAAGTTTATATCATAGAAAAAAAAAATAATTTCATTATTTAATATCATTTTTAGTGTCCTTGGATGAATACATGTATTGGTCATGTTAATCAAACGAATTTCTGTTGGTTTTTATTCTATAGTATTCTTGGTTGTTTACATGCTTTATTAATGATATCTCCATGTGTATATCGAGTATTATTCATTCCTTATTCTTCATTACGAATAAATGAACCAAGAATTTATTTTACACTTACTGGTTTAATATCATCCATACTTACTCTTGGTTTTACTATTGGTGTGATTATTGCGGTTAGTAGATTAACTTTTTTTGATTATTGTAATTTTTAGTTTGTATTTATTAGGTTGGATTGTTATTAATTATTCAAATAAAAAATATAATATGTAATCATCGGCGTTTGAAATCATTTATTTATCCATATAATCTTGGTTTCAAAGAAAATATTTGTCAACTATTTAATCGGATAGATTATTTTAATTTAATTACTGATGGTTAAATCGAAGACAATGCAATAAAATAAATGATTATGCTAAATCACTTAGGTATG
Organism: Adineta steineri; assembly: GCA_905250115.1. Lineage (NCBI taxonomy): Eukaryota > Metazoa > Rotifera > Eurotatoria > Adinetida > Adinetidae > Adineta > Adineta steineri. The sequence continues at coordinate 86,414 of CAJNOI010000106.1, forward strand.
TAAGAATTTGTATGTTCTAATATTTTTTTTTTCGCTTTAATAAATAAATATATATATATTTTTTCTTTGGATAAGATAAGGTTAACGTCGCGTCGAATCGATATTATGAAAATAAAGACAATGTATCAGTAAACAAAACGTTTACGCTTGGACGAAATTTGCATTGTGATTCTCGTAGTATGTAGTGGGCTTCTCATGAGAAAATATCAATCGAGCTCATAGTTTCGCTACGAATAGATTTCAATTAGACTAGAAAACTTCAATGAGCAATGCGAGATCAGGTCTAAATATTCAACGGAATCAAATAGCGCCTAATAGTTTGCTTGCCAATGGAAGCTTTTTTCCGATGCATACATGATTGCTTATATATTGATTAAAGTAAGACAAAATACAGATATCCACATACTAAAATCATTGCCGTCTTTTACCGTATTCATTCGTCTGAGAAGGAATCGCAACTGACATTTTATATACACGCTTGATATTCATAATATCGATATTTAGGTGAATTCTATATTCTAAAAATAAAAATTGATTTTCTATTTATTAATCTATATTAAATCGAATTCATTTTTCTCATTATCTTCTAGCTTATTACACATTCCTCGCGTTTGCGTTTCGCTACGAATTGAATGTACATGTATTTTCGCTTCTTCTTCTCGTTATATTTAACATTTTAATACATGTACGATCTATGCTCGAACGATGATGAACACAATATGACGACTAATCATGCGCCACAGACAACAAATCGATTTATTTCTACAGAAACACTAACATGTGTATCTGCAAAAAATATTTGTTTTCTAATTTTTATGTATATCTTTGTTTTTTGTTTCGTTTTTTTTTCAATATGTATGATCTTACTCGTTCCGATACAACCGTTGTTACTATTGTACATATGTATATATCTCTATATATATAGAAAAAAAAACTAAAGATGAAGATGAAAATTTTTTTTTCGCAAAGGATAAATTTTTATTTTTTATAACAATTACATATATATTTTTTATTCTCAAATGCAGATACGAACATATACAATGAGTGGACCAGTTAAAATAGTTAAAACAAAATTATTTATTGGTAATCTTGATCCATCAACACAGCCAGGTATATAATTACTTTGTTTAAGTAAATAAATACATTATTTATTTATTTAGAGGAATTAAATGAATTATGTTCACCATTTGGTACTGTACTTGAAGCATCCGTTATTAAAGATTATGGTTTTGTGGTGAGAATATAACAAAATAGAATAGTTTTAATTTATTTAATTATTATTAATTAGCATTATGGTTCAATAGAAGAAGCTGAAAAAGCAGCGAATGCATTAAATAATAAAGATTTTCATGGTAAACGATTACGTGTTGAAGTAAGAATTTAATTAGTTTGAAATTGTTTTTCTTTAAATAAAACTTTTTTTTGTAATTAGCTTTCAACAAGTACAGTACGGCATCGACCTGGTCAACCAGAACCTGCTAGCGCTTTACGACAGTAAGATTATAATTTAATTGAATAGCTGGAATAGAAGATTATCTTCTTCTTCTTTTTTTAGTAGTTCTCGTGCTCGTACTACAGCAAGAGGCAATTATAATGGTGTATCTCGATATCATTCAGGTACATCAGGCGGTGGTGGTGGAGGTGGTCCAGTACGTCATACTGCATCATCTTGGGCTCGCAATGAATCTCGTCCTTATAGCAATATTCCACTTAATCATGGTACATATGATCGATCTCGTCCTTATGACATTCGATCAGATTCACGACGTTATTATGATGAACGACGTGATAATGGTTATGGTACTGAATATGGTGAACCAGCTTATCTCAATATAAGTAGCGGTGGACAAGAAGGAGCACGTCACTATCGTGATCTACCTGCACATATTCGTGCAGATGAATATGATCCGAGTCGGTAAGAAGACCTTTTTTCTTTTTATAATGTCGGATTTTTCTTTTCTTTTTCTTTTATAGATCTTATGATCGTCATTTAAGTACATCAGCTATTGATCCATATTATAGTAGTGGTATACCTCACGAACCTCCACCGCCACCACCACCCGCCGCAATAGATCCTTATCAGAATTATGATCCCTACCAAAAACATTATGCTAGTCGACCACGTGATCCGGGATATCCCGATCAACGGTTTGTATTTATTATTTATTCTTGATAAAATAAAGAATTTTTATTATGTAGTGATTATGATGTTTATTCAAATTATCGTAATGGCTCATATGGAATAACGAGTAGTCAAGGACAATTTCGACATGATTTACCTGTCAATTTACAACAACAACAACAACAACCACCACAGGGTGTTTATCCACCATCGCATCGACAACATCATTCATATGCAAGTGGATCATCTAATCTTGGTCAATATTATGGTGCTCAGCAACGTTAATCTTTGATCATAGAACTAAATCATTTTAGTGTATATATACATAAACTGTTTGTTATTGTTTTGTTTCTTATATCTATCGCAAAGAAAAAAAAAGAAAAGTCCTTAGTCTGTACAATGTGTTCTCTTTAACTCATATTTTTTTTGTTCATGTTTATGTTAGATGACAGATGATAAGAAATATAAAATTAAAATCATATTAATTGATATTAATGGAGAAAAAATCTTTCCAGAATTTATTACTGTAAGTTTTAGAAATAGAATATCTTTTATATATTCTTTATAAACTCATTATTTTAGCCATTAGTTCATCAATTAAAACCGAATAGTGAAGATGTTCATGTTGATATTCATTTTGAAAATGATCAATTAATTATTAAACGAGATGATACATCAGTAATTTTATTTCGCGTAAGGTTTATTTTCTATATTATAATTATCATTAAAAAACTGTTTTATACTTGCTTAGCGTCCAAGTTATTGTCCGTTTACTAATCTTCATTTCCAAAATAACTCTTCTAGCATTCCTGATAATCCACTTAATTCCATTGCTGTTGGTGTAGTTATACTTTTTGAATCACATGATCATCGTGTTCTTTTAACAAGACGTGCAAGTCATATGCGAACATATCCATCATGTTGGGTATGTCCTGGTGGTGGAATTGAAAAAAATGAAACAGTATATATATATTTATTTTACCTTTCATGCAAATATTCAATCAATAAATTTAGTTAATTCAAGCAGGTATTCGTGAATTATATGAAGAAGTAGGTATTGAAGTAAATGAGAATGAACTTGAAACATCACGCATATTAGCTTCATGGGAGGTAAATAAAACAATAAACATCTATTCGTATTCTAGTTATCTATATATATTTATTTTACTAGTCATCATTTCCAGTTGAGCTTACACATGGTCTACCACGTCGTCATCATATTGTAGTTTATGTACATGTACGTTCATCGAGAATAAGTGATGAAATATCGATTAAAATTGATCCAAATGAAGTCGATGCTTATACATGGCTTTCATATGAACAAATAGGAAATATCTGTAACCGAACAGATAATTTGCGTATGTTTAATGCACATGTTCATCAGACGGGAATGTGTGAATTACCATTTGATGTACTTACGATAGCCAATTATAATGCAAAAGAGAATCTTACGAGTGGTACACGTTTTGCACTTGAACAACTCTATGTTTTAAAATCATAGACGAATGCTTTTAAATTTTTTTCCGCACTATTTATGACTGACATTTAGAGGTCTCAATAACATCTTGTCTTGTCGATCAAACTACGAATAGTTTGTGACATTGGTTTTTTTTCTTCTTCTTTTTCTTATCATCAGACACATGTTGACCTTCTTGGTAAAGACATTATTCCGCTGAAGAAAATCTAAAATAAATATTTCCACAAGTTACGTTTTCCTCAAGGTTAAAATTTAAATATTACAACTCATACGTAGAGTGACATGATTGGTTAACAGGCGTTGCTTTTTCTTTCTAGATTGATATTTCATATACATTTTCTATTACTCTATAAAAAATAACATTCCTGTCATTGATGTCATCATTCTCAGGCGAGTAAGACGTTATTTCATTTACATAACGAACAATATTTTCATTTGTTTTGTTTTTTTTAGTTTTCTAATGAACCAAAGTCCTTGGTTTAGTGAAAAGAATGCTG
>CAJNOI010000106.1:90609-110149 GCA_905250115.1 Adineta steineri
GTTGTCGTCAAGATGTGGAGTGTGTTGGCATTGCCATTTAAATTTCGAATTGTAGTCGAACGGTGCCGCTCTATCTATAATTTAGATAGAGTGATATAACCGTTGGGTTGTGTTCAGTTGATTGTTTGTTAGCTGCTTGGAATTAAGAACAATTAAAGTATTACTTACTAGCTTGCGACTTGGACAAGCTTATATGCTGGTTTTTTGTTGAGTGATATGCATGGTAACGCGGTGAGTTGCCTGTAAAACGTAAAGTTAGATCGGTGGCGCCGTGTTTAGTCTCAAGTGTCGACGGTGTGCTATATTCTCATAGGTGTTCGAAGAAAAATTGAAGAATACCATATGTATCAGAATAAAAATTCAAAATTTTACTACATGTTGTTAAGTTGATACGTTCATTAGTGACTGAGTTGGTGAACGTTTCAATATGTTGATACTATCGAGTGTATCTGGTAACACGGTCTCTCGCTCTGCGCATATAGACATTCAATGGAAATATGCCGAGCCATAAAAAAGAGTAAGCTATATGAAAGATGGTTTTTTAGAAATTGAGAAAGAAGAATGTTGGTATGATATCATTGAAAAATAGGAAAATTAGCTTTCTTTAATAATACTATCTTACCAAATACAGTTTTTAATAATTTTTCAAGAAGGGAAATAAACTTATTACTGCAATCCTCGTGTCATTTGTAGATAAAGTCGTTATTGTACTGTTTTTGTCCGGAGTCTAAGTTACCAGGCGCATGTTTGTTTTGACTATTCCGTAACAGCCATCAAATTCAAAGCTTTATCATACAATAGCATGTGTTCAGGACTACAAAACTTCATATTATCCAGACTTAAAAACTATTGATCACTTAGCTATGCGTCGACGCATTTTTGGCGATTTTTTGCCGACTTCTGGTTGAAAGACTGCAATTTCAGCAGAAATAAGTATTCTATTCGGGATCAGCGTCAAAATCTAAGTGGATCCATATATGTTTCGAGCCCTTGCGGAAAAACCTTTTTTCATAAGAAAATGACCACGCTACCCTCCCACAGTGGGCAATTTCTATAGGGCATGTGGACATGACTTATTTCATGTTAAAATCTCAGTTTTTTTCACAGAAATCCTAGTTTCTACTCTTCAGTAATAGCCACTAATGAAAAAAAAGTGAGATGCAAAAAAAAAAATTTTTAATCAAAAATCCCTGAGGGGGCCCTTACCCTAATTTTTTGTCAAAACCTTTTTTATTGTAAAAGCTAACAAATCATACATCAGTTGATGCAGTTTTATGCGCTGATTCTAAATATGATATTTATATTGAATACAAAACATTTCTTAGTCAAGAAAAATATGGTATACCTGAAAAACCATGGTTTTTTCGAAAGCATTCTGTATGGTCCAGGAACATTTATACTAATTTATGCTACCTGTGGTGATAGCGGACATATGGGGGAACATTCTGGCAAAGTTTGAATAAGTTTCGAATTGGGGGCTGAAGGGGGCGCTCGTTTTACTAATATAGTCGTTTGGTACAGCACTATGGAAAAAACGAAAATGTTTTTCTAAGAAACCTTCAGTAGTAATTGACCACTTTTTAATTATAAATAGGTAGCTGATATTATGCAAATTCATAATATATATTGTTTTTGGTTGTCACTTTTCAGTGGATTCTGTAAAAAAAACTGTACGTGTTGTATAGATGGACCTATTTTTAGGCTGATCTTTTATTATTTTCAATTCGCTCATTTTTTCACTCTAGATGAACGGCGTATTAAAACTTTTAACACCATTAAGTAGTCCATAGTCTGAAGGATATCTAACACTAGTTGAATCTTACAAAAGTGTACTTTCGATTTTTCACCTAATGTCCACTTAGTTGCTCACTGTGCCACCCCCACACCCAGCGTACAGTTTAGAAGTGAAATTTGCTTCTTTGTATATCTGTCAATTAATCTATGAAAGAAGAACTCGTTACAGTTTATATCGAAAAAGTGAAAAAGTATAAAGAAAATACTATTTTTAATTTATGTATGATAAGTTGATAAGAAAGATTATCAAAGATATACAAACTAGACTTGAATTTATTTGTTAAAGGTCTTTTACTCTTAGTAACTATAGTTATTTCATATTATATATTTTAATCATACAGAGATTTCGCTAAAAGTATGATATAAGTGGTTAGCAATATTGATTATTGACTTTGGAGAAAAATATAATAGATGGATTGAAAATTAGATTTAGACTACGTGTACAGCACAAATCTAGTTTCAATATGAAGGCATATGAAGTAAGTAGCAAAAATGTGAAATATTACAAAAATATTATAAATAGAATGAAAGCAATTAGAAATGTCCATAGACGATATGAACATTTCAAACATTATCCACAATTATATAAAGAAAAAATTCGTGATAATGTTATTGCTATCTCTGATGTTAGTGAATCAGTTAAAGATATTTCTCATAATTCTAAAATTCTAATAAATAAATAGGAAAATAATCAAGTAATTATACTTAATCGAATCGATAATTTACATGAAATATATCAATAGATTTATTTAAAACAAGGAAAGAAATTTTGATGAATTAAAAAGAAATAAGTATTTCTTCATGATTATTATGTATGGGGCAAAATTAAGAAATACTAATGAGTCAAGTGGAAATGTATCATTTTGATCTAAATTCTTTGTTATTTTAACAATCAATGAGTCACAACTGAAATTAAAACTTTTCAGCTAAGATCATTTTTATTTTTCTCAATAGCAATAAAACAAAATTTCATTTTTTATTGGTCTTTTTTTCCTTTTGGTGGTTTACGGACATCTTTATTTGGTGATTTTGATGATGATGATGATGATGCATTATTTTTATTTGTTTCTTTAGTTGAATTAGATGGTTTTTGCCATTCAACTGGATTATTACGATACATTGGCCATGGTGGAATTGTTAACTATAATAAAAATAGATTTTTATTTAATAGATAATTATCTTTATAAATTATAATACGTACAACAGCAGAAACTAAAACGCCAAAAAGAACACTATAGATCGTCATACTAAATTGTTGCATCATATAACCAGCAAGAAAACCAATAAGCTATTGATAAAAAAATAAATAAGACGCAAGAAAAAAATAAAAATATCAAGTCTTACACCAAAAAAAACAATAATAACTTGAAATAGTCTTTCAGCCATTTTTTGACCACGAAAATCCTTCAAAATAAAAATTGATAATTCCAGTAAAAACAGTTAAATTTTTTTTTACCATATGCGTTGGAAAGGGCCATTCGATATCAAGCATTTTTTAAGTTTAGGCAGCAACGAACGATAATTCTGTAATAAAAATAAGTTAGTTTAGTCTTACAAAGAATCGTTTGATTGACTGACACGCCATAGTACCGAACCATTGGTCTATTCTTTAGTCCTGATGTCGCCACTGTTGATTTCTTTTTTTTCCTTCTTAAGTTAGAGGCTATATCGATGGTAATATGTTCGAATGAATATGGTTACTAATCCAAAAATGATTCATGTTTATTGATTCACGTCAATATACATTTGTTCGTAATAATAATAAAAAAAAATTGACGAACATTTAATAATTCAATGGAAAAATATAATAAACAAAAAGTAATAGGTTCAGGTGCGTTTGGTCAAGCATGGCTTGTTCAATCGAAAAGTGATTCAAAAAAATATGTTATGAAAGAAATTAAAATTGCTAAAGTAAATTCATTTGTTTTTTATAAAATAAAATTATATACGATTTGTTTTTTATCAGATGGGTAAAAAAGAACGTGATGATTCAAGAAAAGAAGTATATTATTAAACAAAATAAATTTCTTTTGAAACTTTAATTCAATTTTAGGTTAAAGTTCTCAGTGAAATGAAACATCCATATATTGTTTCTTATATTGAATCATTCGAAGGTATTTTATTCCTAACAAAGTTATCATTTGAAATAATAATATTAAATTTTTATTTAAATTAAGATCCAACAAGTTTATTTATCGTCATGGATTTTTGTGATGGTGGAGATTTACATTCACGTATCCTACAACAACGTGGAGCTTTATTTAAAGAAGATCAGATACTTGATTGGTTTGTGCAAATAACTTTAGCACTTAAACATGTGCATGATCGAAAAGTACTTCATCGTGATATTAAATCACAAGTAAATGAAATAAAATCTATGATTGAATTTTTTTTAAAATTTTTTATTTTCAGAATATTTTTTTAACAAGTGATGGTTTAGCAAAATTAGGTGATTTTGGTATATCAAAAGTTTTAAATACGTAGGATTCTTTTTTAAATAATCTTCTATATATAAAACAAGATTTATTTATATTCTTCTAGTACATGTGAATTAGCTCGTACACAAATAGGTACACCCTATTATTTATCACCTGAAATATGTCAACAAAGACCATATAATAATAAATCTGATGTTTGGAGTCTTGGTTGTGTTTTATATGAAGTAACCACTCTTAAACATGCTGTAAGAAATTTTTAAATAATTTCTCATAATAATTCGTTTTTTTTTGCTTTTCAGTTTGATGCTAATAATATGAACGGTCTTATAATGAGAATTGTTCGGTAAAAATAGATATATTTTATTTTTTCTTTATAAACATGTTTTCTATTGTTAGTGGTTCATTTAATCCAATACCTGCAACGTTTAGTACTGATTTACGAGGTATAATAACACTGATGCTTAAACGAGAACCACGAGAACGTCCTTCTGTAAATACGATTTTAAAAAAACCATTTATCTATCGTCGCATTCCAAAATATTTAGCAGATGAAGTATTTACTTTTTCTTGTTGGAAATAAAATTTTCACATGTTTTATATAACATAGGTACAACAAGCTGAGTTTGATCATACTGTTTTACATGGTCAAAAACTATCTTTTGATGCTGCTCATCCAAATCCATCACCAGTCAGTCGTCCGCTAGTAGTTCCAAAATCAAATGTTTTACATCAACCACCAGCGTCTGCTCGACCAGGTTCAGCAGCAGCAAAAGTACCATTATATGATCCAGTTAAAGTTTATGCCAATCCTTCACCTATGAGACGTCCAGCTTCTGCAACTCCTAGTCCTGCAAATCGGTTTGTTAAAGATCATAATTACTAATTATAGATTTTTGTTTTCAGTGCACCACCAGTCAAAAAATCGAATGCAGTTACTCCAAAACCAGTTATATCTGTTGAGAAAGAGAATGAAATAGCAAGACAACGCAGAGAAATTCATAGAAAAAAAGAGGAAGTTCGTTTGAAACAAATAAGAAACAATTATTTTCATAGAAATTCATTTTTCCTTATGTTTAGGTAGAAAAGTTAGAGAAAAGACGACACGAATTATACGAAAACGAGAAAAAATCACGTATTCAACGTGATAAATATCGTAGTCCTTTGTTATCATATAATAGTGGTTCGGTAAGACTATCGTTATTATTAGTATATATGTATTCATTTTCGCATCATAGGATCAATCAGATGTAAATAAACAGCCTCCTCCACCACCACTAATAATTCCACAACCTAAAATGAATCAAATATCAGCAAGAAAACCAGTATGTAAATTAATGAAAATTTACTTTTTTATACTTAAAAAACATTAAAGGTTGTAGCATCACCGATTCCAAGTACACCTAAAGCAGGTAATTATGATCAATATCATGCATTCTTAGATCAACATAAACAAAAAATGGCTGATGGAGAACGCAATATGGATGATTGGACTAAAAGTCTATATAAATATTAGAAACGAATTATGAAAAAAAAAATTTTTATTTTAGATAATCAAATGCAACAACCTAATTCTCATATTCAAGTATATCAAACACCACCTCCTGCGAATCAAAATTTTCGTCCAACTCCAGGGTAAATATTTATGATTATGCTAATAGTAACCCATTATGAATTTCTTATTTTAGTGCAAATGTTGGTCGACCACCAGCAGTAAAAAATGATTATTTCGAAAATAGACGACAAGCTCAATTCAATAAAGATCGTGGACAAGGTTTTATAGGTGTAAGATAGTCCTTAAATTCTTTTTTTATTTCGATCATAAATTAATTAAGGGAGCTGCTGCTGCTATTAATCCAAATATTGGTCAAGTAGCTGAAGTAGAACGAAATCTTGATGAAATTCGTCGAAAAAATCTCGTAGGTAAACGTGAAATAAATAATAAACCACCAACTGCATTTAAAAAATTTGCTGCGAATAAAGTAATTGAATATTTTTGTTTTATTTAATTTATCTTATTATCGAATATTATTTTTAAAGCCATCCAATAATATTCAAGTTGATGATCGATATCGTTCAGCTTATGATCAACAGGCTATTATATCTCAAAGAGAAAAAGAAGTAAATATAAATAATGTAATTATTATTCTTATTTATTTTTAAATAGAAAAAAGCTGAAGAAGCAGCGTTAAAAAAGATTGAAGCAGTTAATAATAATCTCACTGAAGTATTGAATGATCTTGGTAGTCGACCATCAAGGTTTGTATATAAAATTATTCTGTTAGTAAAATAATGCTTTTTTTTTGTCTAGTGCAAATCAAGAAAGAAAAAAGAATATTTTACAAGATCTGAATCAAAAAAGTGCTCGAGAACGTTGGAATGAAAAAGGTGGACCACCAAAAGTTCGTTCACAATGGAATCAACAAGCACCTCTTGATTCAGCAGTTCTTAATCGTCAATCTATAATGAATGATTCATGTTTATCAGATCTAAATATTCAAGGACAAGCTATGAATTTGGAAAGACCAAATACACCGAATCGACAACAATGGGGTGCAGCACCACGTGGTACAATTATAAGTGTACTTGAACATGCAAATGTTTATGATAATACATTAACAAGTACAGTTAATACGGTAACATCAGATATTGGCTTAAAAGCATTAGCTAATCGAGTTAATCCAAATCGACACAATGAAACTTATGTTATTAGTAGTCCAAAACCAGTTATTTCTTCTAATACTACGACAGATGAAATATCGAAAAAACCAAAAGAAAATGATTTAGTTGTTGAAGATTTACATGGAACATTGACTGAAGACAAAAAACAGAGGTATAAAAGAAAAATGCAATTTTTTTTATTTGATAATTTTGTTATTTAATTCTAAAATAGAACTATATCAGCATCAGACAAAGTTGAACTTATCGAATGTTTAACAACAGGACGTCTTGATGCCAAGAATAAATTTGTAAATGACTTGTTTTTTTTTTTCAAGACATATTTATAGTAAATATCTTCTTTTTAAGCTTCTTCGAACTGTTTCCAATCCCGAATTACATAAAATTGATGAATTACCTGAAGAAACAACAACGATTAAATTACATAAATTAAATCGAAGTTTAACTGATATTGTTCAATCATCACAAGAACCATTATTTTTTGGTACTAAAAAAGAAATTACTCGCACTAGTACTAGTAGTAGTGACTCGAATTCAAGCGGTGAAAAATCTGATGATGATGAAGATATACAGACATTAAAACAAGCTTATCAAAGTTTGTTAATCGATGATGATGATGACGAAGATGAAGATAAAATGAAACATTGTGCAAGTGAACCTGTTATACAGAAAGATGAGAAATCAAGAATATCACTCACAGAAGATGATGATGATAATGACGATGATAATATTTGGTGTAATCTAGAAGATGAAGATAATCTTGAACAACGTGTTAAACTTGATGACGAACGAGAAGAACAATTACGTAAAATTCTCGGTGATGAAACATTAGAAATTGTACGTCAAGCACTCAAGGTATACAAATTTCTTTATCATAGTCTAAAAAATATTTCATTCTATTTTCTATTAGCAAAATGAAGGAGTTGATCCTGATATTATATCAAGTCTTTTACCAGAAGATAAACGTTATATAGTTGAAACAGATGCTTTTTTAACATTGATTACAATGAATGCAAGATCAATGAAAAAATAAATATCTACACATTTTTTTTCTTTATTATATACAATATATTCATTTCGGTTCCTTTTGTTTTTATATATTCATATTTAAATGTTGTTAATCGATATACAAATTTCACAAATAAAATATTTATATCAAGAATATATTAGTAATCTTAGGAACATTTCTGATGAGTATAATCCTAATTGATTAATTGTTTTATGTTTGCTGTTTAACAACGATTGATGCGAGAATATTTTTTTTAAAAATTCCATCCAAAAACAAGAATGATAATATCTTTCGAGTAATTTAAATAATTTATTTGATTAATCTATTCTTCAATGATGTATTTAACACATTTTCAATATATTGTCCTTGACTATCAATATCATCATTACACTGATTTGTGTAGATTTTTACAAAGATAAAGGATTTTTTTAATTGACGAACGCTCGTCTTTTTTATGGTTTTGAGAGGAATAAGAAAATTGAAAAATAGAGCAACAAATAAACGGTTTATATATGAATAAAAATCTACAACTATCCTTTATTCTCAGCAAAAAGAAACGTCAATCATTTCATTGAAGTTTATTATTCAGAAGATCGGTGATCATCGTCATCCAAAGTTAGAGCATGAAGAATACGAGCAATTTCGCGCAGATGTATTTCATCACATTCGTCCGTGGTAAACTTGTCCAATGAAACGGCCGGTTTATTATTCACAGTAACGTTGATCAGAACTGAAGCAAATCCTATTGAACTAGCCATCAGTTTAGCCATGTCCCCAACCATAGAGGGTTGGAAAGCTTCAGATTTCGATGCAGCCATCTTTTTTTGGAAAGCTTTCAATGCTTTTGCGTGTTTGAACAATGTAACGATACAGCGTTGATTGTTTGGCAACTCTACAACAACTCCGAATTCACCTTTTGAGGTTATATAAGTTTTTATTGTAGCACCATTCTTAAAAAAAAATTATATATCTATTAACGTCAAAAGGGAAAATTGAAACTCACTGGTTGACGACTGATATTTGTCAAATTTGCGTCTTTGAAGATCTTATGTGGCATGTCGCTCAGATAAAAATCAATCTTATCAGATAATCGTGTTGGAAAATCATTCCCATGCTTTCGATAGTGGTAGACTGCTTTGAGATCATTGGCAAAGCTGATATTTGCGTTTTGAGCGATCTGTCTGGCTTTTGCAAGATCACTTTGCACACCACTGATAAAATCCGCCTGTCCGGCACCTTGTAGATGATTTAATGCGGGGACCAAATTTTCCTCGTACTTGCCTAAACATTTATAGAATTTTTAATATTTTGATCTTAAAGTAAGCAGAATATACCTTGGACTTCCTTGGCAACAAGCTCAACGACACATAAAAAGTCATCCACAGTGCTATAACCCATTTTTTGCGTAAGTATTTTAGCAGTTTCAACTATCCCATTGTTGTATTTGCGTGCGGTTCCACCGAGAACAGTTTCAACTCGTTGCATTTGATGTTCTGTCATATTTTGAAAAATGTGTTCACCATTGATCTGGACACTTTCTGGTTCTGTGCGAAAGCATGCAGACAACTTGTTACGAAGAGCATTTAAATCTATGAGTGACTTGCTTTGGCCATCGAAAAAAACTCTAAACATAAATACTTAAAATGCACAAAAACAAGTAATGAGATTGCTTACCGATTCGGATTGACTCTGTGACTTTGACCATGATTGTCATTAATGATAATAGTCCGTCCTTTTCTACCACCAATATCGGCCTTCATATCTCCAAGACCCTTGAAGAATCCGTTAGGATTTTCAATTTTGTTAATGGTTCTCACGATTTTTGAATTGTCTCTTATACCGCGGTTCCCACGATTTTGGTCGACAAAATCTTGAAAAGTCTTTTGTGCATCTAGATCACTCATTGCATTCTTGAAAGCAGTAATATGCTCATTTTGCGCTGCTTTGATAATTCTGGATGCAGTCTTAGGTTGAATCAGAGTGTGACCGAAAAAGAAGATGCTCATTGAAAATTGTAGGACGTCCAAAGGTGTTAGCTGGTCATTTTTTGCTTTTTCGATTAAGTTAGCAAATCCAAAAGCAACCATGACTGAATCTAGTCCAAATGTAGTAAGATTCAGAATTGTTGCAGCCGTTCGAGCAGTACTTGAAAAAATTCTTCCGCTGTTTCGAGCACCAGCTGCTAAGGCACCGTTTGCAACAGTAGTAGCAACATGAGCAGGAGTTATAAGGATGCTAAGCCAACAAGTCAACGATTCCAAATCAGTCAAACTCTCATCATGAGTGCCTTTGTCAATGAGACGATTTATCGATCTAAACATTCAATTTTATAAAATATTATGATTTCAAATATACTCACCTTCCTGCACCATAAAAAGCAGCAGTTGTTCCAGCGATGGCACTTCCAACAAGAACGACCGGCGCCAATGGAGTGAACATTGCGGCAATGGCAATACCTCCACTGCCAAGAGAAGTCACACCACTAAGTACATCTGCCTGCCTTGCAACCCTAGGCAAGAAACCACATGCTGGAGAAGTACCAAAATGAACGGCAGGATCTTGATCAGATTCGAACCTGTAGGTGTTATCGTTGCTGCATGTATAAAAACCTTCTAAAGGGTAGCAATACTTCATCATAGGTAGCTTATTATTTTTCTTCCAATCTGACCAATCTTTGTAGACTCTACAGTTAGTGTCAATATACTTCGAAAGTTGGACATTATTATTATCATCACCAGTATAAACGCGGAACACTGGTAATAAGAATTCATTTTGCTGTTGCTTGCATGAAATAAAAAGAATACCGACTTGCAAGCTGGTAGCTGGAGACTTGTTGTAAACTTCAATAATCTTATCCTTGATTTTGTCCGCAGCTTCTTTCTGAGTAGCGCTATAAGCTTTTTCCAGTGTGTCATAATTTGCATTTTCTATTGTCGGTGGTCCATAGAGAGCAAAGCAGATTTTGATTGTTAATAAAGATCTTTGCTCAACTGAGTATTCATGCCATTGAATACCTTCGTAAGCCAAGTAATAGATCTTCAAAGCGTCACGAGCAGTTTGTATCCACTTTAGAACATCGGAATCTTCCCAAGTTGATGAATATTCTTTTGAGAAATCTTGGCCCATCTCTAAATTTAAATGTAGAATTATAATATTATCGAAACACAGTGGTTTAATTACAAGGTTGTATACAGTACCACAGTTGTCACAGTCACAGAACGAATTAACAATTCGAAATAGATTCCGATCTAGGACAACACACTTTATACAATGAATATACTGGACCATTGCTCGATAAATGTTTTATCAGTAAAAAACGCGTTCTATCAATTTAGTAAGTTATTGATAGGATAGACTCTAGATGAAAATCGTATATATTAATTTTTTAAGTATATTCTTTGAGCGTGATATATATTTCTTATATTGCAACAGGAGGTACCTGCGTGGAGTACTACAAGAATAAAAATTACAAAAGTTGACTCGTTCAGTTTCGTGCGATTTGGTGAATAAGTCATCTGTAAATAATTTCTCTTGTTTTTCACGTTAGCTTAATCAACCTCGTTTTAAACTATGTCTACTAACCTAGCTAGAATTATGGGGTCAAAATCAAACTGAATTTCTAGACGAATGTTGAATATGATTAAAAAAACCGTCGTTAATATGAAGTAAATTGAAATTCTGATTTCGACTAGATGAAACTGTAATTTTTTCTCACGAATAAAAACAAGAATAGTTAAAATACTCAAAATTTCTTTTCGTTTACAATACTTGTTGGCAAACATCATACAAATGTTTATCTTGTAATACGCATCTCTCTTTCGAATGTATTTTCCAAGGATCGTATAGAATATATCAAAACTAACGTGAGCCAAACAAAAGTTCGTTCTCCGAAATCTATTGATTCTTATTATTTAAAAAAACGTAAATACGGATATGTAAAAGTATACGTTTTATATACGATAATTTTGTTTTCTTAATAAATGAAGTAGAAAACATTATTCGGAAAGACTTATTTACGTTCTCTGAAAAATATCTTTCTAGGCATCAAAACATCGCCATTTTCGTTGTTTGTTGAGAGGATCATTTCTCATTAAAAATGGGTGAGTTAATTAGTGTCGCACTCATATATAAGCGAAAAGATCGTTTATATATATTTGTATATAAATTGTTTCTAACCTTAGTTTTCTGTATACAACAGTGTCGTTGAAGTTTGAAGAAGAAGATGATATTTCGAAGCGTAATAATAGTTCTTTTATTTAAGAAAACACGAATATTTATACGACGAGAGGCGGTTACTTCTTGGATTATTCCTTCCTCTGCACTACAATATCTTCTGGAATAATATCTATGTGATATCTTTTTGTTATAACTTGGATATAACACATTTCGATATAAATCAAAAGAACAGAAAAAAAACGAATTACAACAACGAAAAGGGAATATACCATACGAATATATATGAAGAATAAGAAAAAAATGCCATATCGTCATACATGTGAAAGACATTCTTCCACATATATGGTCGTATGGGATTTTTCCCCTTTTCTTTCATAGAAAAGAGGAAAACACCATATATGTAATTAATATAGCGAACGAATATTTTATTTATTCGCTTACAATCGTACACACTATTTTTTGAATCATCTTTATTTTCAAAGTTAAGAGAAATAGTACTGTTAATAATTCTATTCAATCTTTGTCTTATTTTAGCTATGTCACATTCTACTAGTACCAAACTTCTTTCTCAACTTAAGACATTATTTCAGCAATCTATCAACAGCCCATACAAAAAATTAGCTGTTCAAGAACTGCTCCAAAGAGCTTTCAATGACGAAAAGCCTCTGTTTACTCCAGCAGATAGACCTCAAGCGGCCGCACTCATGGTGAACGTCATCCCGATCTTCGAACGGACTTTCATGGACATACATGGTGCTATGAATCCAGATTTACGACAATCTGCTCAAATATGGCGTTCAGGACTGCAATTTCTAGTCGACGAATTCAAGACTGATGAAATACCGCATCAGAAACTTCAGCAACTTTTGGCATCTGATCCTGTTCAATGTGTAGAAGAATATATTTGTAACACGCAGGATATTCCGCCGGAGTATGATGGCTGTATCAACATCGATCCGGCAAAAATTCCGAAAGAGCATTCTTGGTGGCCTTGAAGGATTTAAGGATGCAGTTGAGTAGAAACAAAGCTGCTCTACGATAAACATCTGTTTCTACTTTGACAGAATATGATCAAATGAATTAATCAGATTTTGTATTTTTACAAACATAAAATAGTTCTTATTATAAAAAATAAACATATAAGAATTACTACAACTACAACAATATTTTTACTATTAGAATCAGCAAAATATATAATTTTCAAAAGAAATCATGTATTAATATCTATCAACATTCTGTCATGGTAACAGATAAAAAAATAGCTTCTGTAGGCTAGGAATATCATATTACATTTTACCACTATTTATTACAGATCTGATTGAAATAATAAGAATAGCACAATGATTTTTCTAAATTCTTCGACCATAATCGATTTCTTAGAAGAATTACTATATTATGAAATAAAATTATTGTAAACACAGATAATTCGATATTTTAAAAGAATTAGCATTCTTCCTTGAATTGAATTTCTCCGATATGTATATTCATTTAGAATGTTTCTTGGTTTTTATTATTGCAAAATATCTATAATGTCAATATTTATCTAAACAAAAAAAAGAAAATAGTAAACTTTATAATTTTAATTCTTGAAAATATAACATTCCAGGTAAACGAACATCATCGTACAGAGTAGTAAATGGTGATGAAATAACCAAATAAGAAACAAATCTTGAAGAAAGAATATTCATACGAGTACCAAATCGATTCAAACGATTATGAGCAGCATATGTAATTGAACTTATTTTATCAATATAATAAATATTTGGATCAGGTTGAGTTGGAATTCGATTTGATGGGACAATATAAACATAACCTTCAGATTTTTCAAATTCTAATGGTAAGATTTTTTCTTTTCCTAATGGAGCTGATATAGCTAAATCACCATTTGCTGTCCATTGAATATTTGTACCAAGACGTTGAAAGATTTTATGACCATGAATTGATATAAGAATTGGAATATCATGAAGTTTAAGATGAATTTTTGATTGATTAAAAAGAGTGTATAATGGAATAATATCTACAACACCATACCAATCATTTAATTCTGTTGGAGAACCAACAGCTAATAAACATTTATCTTGTTGAATAGAAAAACTTTGTCCAAAACGTGCATGTTCTTGTGTACTTTCAATTGTCATTAAAAGACGAACTTGTGATTCAATAATATAAACATATAGTTTTCCTTGATTCATTGGTGAACTAATTAAAAGTGCTGGTGATGATGTCTTATGACTAATACATGATGGAGGAATAATTTGAAGCGAATAACCAAATTTTGATTTAGCATTTTCACCATAGATTGTAAATGTTGCATTATTGATTGTTAATTGCCGATCAGATATTTGATGTGAACTAAGAAATATCCAAACAGCTCCTTGTTGTGGTTGATCATAACCATTTGGTTGAGCATATGGACTTGTGATAATTAAATCTAATAGAGTATCATTATCAAGGTGTGCTGCATGTAATTCAAATCCAATTGAATCATGTTCATTAACACCATCAATACGTACAAATGGTTTTGTTTCAAGACCATCTTTACTACCAGCAAAAATAAATATAGCACCACGATAACCATAACCATGTGATGGACTACTAACAACAAGATCATTATATCCATCATTATTCCAATCAAGAGAAGTTAAACCAGTTCCAAATCGATCACCATCACAATCAGGTGATATTAATGTTTGATTAGCTATTTGTTCAATAATATTAATATTATGTTCTGGTATTGGTAATTGATCTTTCTTTCCATAAATAATAAAAACACGACCACCTTGTGTACAACCTAAATTATAATAATCAGGTGCTGATATAACCAGATCAGATAATCCATCATTATTAAAATCATCAAAAAGTGTTGTATAACCAAATGATGCATAACTTTGATTGGATATAACACCTGTATCAATTTGTGTATATTGTAATTTTGATAATGATGTATAGGAATTACTTGAAAATGGTAGATAATTTGATGATTTTGAACGAATATATGTTATTGATTGTTGTTTTTCTTTCGAAATATGTAAATGTGGTATTGTACAATTTAAATAATATGGATTATTTGTTGATGCTTTACATATATCAGTACCTTTTTCATACATAGCTATAATTTGATCCCAATATCGAACAGTTTGATGAGCCATATTCATTAAACCACCATGATAATATTGATCGAGTTGTTCTAATAAAAATGTATTATTATGTGAATATTTTGGATATTCAAGACCAAGAAATAAAGCATCCGCAAATCGTCCAATAAACATAAAATCAGAACATATTTGAACACGTTCAGCTGTAGCATTTGTTTCTAATGGTGAATCATATTCAATTGCATAACGTTTATAAACTTCTTCTAATTCACGACTTGGTATATACCATTTATTAGTTAAACCTATACATTCAAATATATTTATAGAAATAAATAAAACGAAAATTTTACCAATATAACCAATAGGTAATTCATAATCAATAACACTATCACCACCTGGATCGACACTTGAATGTGCTTTTCCTTTATCTCCATCGAAACTTTCCCAAGCTGTTGCATCAATAAATCCATTTGGACAACCAGTTAAACTTCCATGCCATACAGCATCAGCTATTTGATGTGATGCTGTACCAAGAAGAAATGTAAGAAATTTTTGCCCTTGAATATTATCAGATTGTAATGGAGGTGGATATCGATCACGCATATATTCAATAGCAACTTTCATAAATGGATACCTAATTCGAAAAAAAAACATCTTTTTATAAAATTAGTTTTGAATAGTTTTATTACCAATGTGTATCTTCAGCTATTTGATGTAAATTACCATGATAACATACGGAATCATACATAGTATCAGGATAAGGAGATCCGCCTTGTAATGCATCTTGATGTTGAAGAATATAATTTCGATAAGTAGGTTGATGTAACCAAAGATCTTGTGCACGATGTGATACTTCAATATGTGTCGTAATACCACATCCAACAACTAGTGATGGTAATAGGAAAATCAAGTAAATTATATTTGTTAACATGTTTAAATTTTGTCGAATAAATGTCGGCTGTTTTGTTTCACAAAAATTTATTTTCAGTCTGATAATTATCTTGAAAAATATCAGCAGATGACGATGATTCCCATGAATAATCAATCACATCCAGTGATAGTTGATTTATTAAAATCTTAGTATATAGAATAGAATAATACATAATTTAAATATTTCTTTTAAACTCCATACACTTGCATTGAAAATATGAATTTCTTTCTTTTTTCTTTCTTTTCTATTTAAAATTATATTCGTCGAAGTATACAACCAGTTAGAATATAAATAGTATTGATGTCAGACGTGAACATTTTTTATTAAAATAATTTAGTATATTGAAAATTTAATAATTTATTTGCTTAAGTCAATCATTAACTCTTATTTTAATTTAATTGTATAGGATAACTTTCGTTATTTACTGTTGAAATATGGTATCTTGTTAAACTCAATGAAAAGATCTTCATATAATACACTTTATTTGAATAGAAATAAAAAAAGCATTGGTTGTAACTTATATCATTCATTTGATTATCAAAATTAATATTATGGAGTACTTTGTCTATTTCTGGCTACTGTTGTCCACGAGGAAGGTTGATCTAGGTTTGGAATCATAGCATCAATGCTATCAGGTGGTACAATATTCTGAATTAATGGTGTGTATCTCTCGAAATTTGTAGAAGTATTTTGTGACAAATCCGGATACCAGATAGGCGAAAAAGATTCAGAGTCATTCAATGTGAAGGATAAAGGATTTACTGGACGAAAGCTTGATTGTTTTTCTTGATCAGTATGAAAGTTATTTTGTTGTATGCTATTTTCATTGTTTATTACATGAATTAATCTATCCCAATCGATATTATTTGATGTTTTCACATGAACTTTTTCATTTATATGTGAAATAGCTTCTTTTAATTGACATAATTGTAGTTTAACTTTTTCAAGTTCATTTTCTAAATAATTCTCTTCTTTTTGTTGTTGTTGCATAGTAGTAGAAAGCTGTTCAAACTGATCACGAATTTGTACTATATTTTTCACCATAATCTCACAAAGATTTTCTCGAGTTCTATTGGCAATCGCTTGAATATGCTTAATCATTTCTTGTTCCCATTCATTAACTTCATTAAAACAAGGTAATTTATTTTCATGTTTTGATTTTGTTTCTGCAATGTCAATTGATTCTTTTAATTCATTTCTCATATCCGTTAACAGCTGAAATTGTTGTACAAGTTCATCATGATGTCTATTCATACATGATAAACAAAATAAACTATGACATCCTTCGCATCTTGTATTTCCATTTCGTTGATTGCATGAAGTGCATTTCATTTTTACGATAAACCACTATAATAATACAGATAATCTGAAACAACATGAACAAATATCAGGTAAGATAATTGTAGATAGATACAGTATATTATGAACATCATTTGAGAGTATAAATTTAAATAATAATAAGATTTAAGTAATAAGACTATCAATCATTTTATTTTATTTAAAAACAATGTGTAACGTTTCGTTTTACCTATGAATATCATCGGACACTTATAAGTGAAAGAGAAAGTTAGATAGTGTATATACTAGTATGTATATGTTTCATCTAAACATTTAAATGCAAGGGGAAGATAGATGAGTCATCTGCATTGGAATGTTTAGAAAAATCACATATATACTAGTATATATTCTCTAACTTTTCCTTTCGTTTATACGTGTCTGATGATGTTTTAAGGTAGAATGAATCGTCACACGTATTGTTTTTAAAATAATAAAATGATTGATAGTCTTATTACTTGTATCATTCACAGTACATTAATCGTTTCCAAGATTTAGAAAAAGTAAAACGAGTTTCCAAAACTATGGATGATATTTAAATAGCAATAGCAGTTTTTATAAAAATTATTTTTTATTGCAGCTTTTAAGAAATTTAATTAAAATAAAACTAACAGATAATATCTAAGCATTATTCTCTCTATATTGCATTTTATAAAAATAACAAATAACTATTAAAGTATAAAAAAAGAATTACTTCTGACTAAAAACGTGCATTGGAATATTATGTATTACTAAAAAGCAATCTATCGAGCATTTTTCTTTTTCAATTACTGATGTTGTATAGAAGGAATAAGATTCTGACATATGACACAATGATAACCAATATTATTTCCTGCTTGATTTGTGAAATTCATATTTTTACAATATGGACAATAAATTAGTAATGACTCGTTTATATTAAATATTGTTGATGAAACAGGAGTAGAAATGTGATTTTCTGCTAATAAATGAACATTGTGTGTTTGTGGATGTACATTCACATTGAAATGTGAAAAAGAAATATGCAGTTTTTGTTCACATTCAGGACAAAAGTTCGTCGATGACAAACCATGGAAACGATGTTGACAATTGATACATATTTCATATCGATCTATTTTTGGACTTGGATCGATTATGATTACACTATCCGATGAAGCATTTGATTTTGTAATATGAATCGGTATTGAATTTGATAATGGTATTTCTAATATTTAAATAATAGATATTAAAACTAATATTAAAAATATATATTTACTATTTATTTCTTCATCAATAATATAAACTAATGTGTCCCATTTGATATTATCTGGTATCGTACAATGAACTTGAATTTTTTCATACATTTGTTGAATATCATTATTTAATTCATTCAATTGATTTTTTACTTTTTCAATATCATCTTCTAAATAGTTTTCTTCTTTTTCTTGTTGTTGTAAATGATTTGAAACTTTTTCAAATCGATCAGAAATCGTATTTATCTGTTTTACGATTGTTTCTTTTACATTTAATCGAACTTTGTTAGCTATTTCTTGAATATGTTGAATCATTTCTTGTTCCCATTCATTAATTTTTATCAAACAAGATATTTGATTTTCATTTTTTGATAATAATTCCGAAACATTAAGCGATTCTTTTATTTCATTTCGAATATTCATTATTGATTGAAATTGTTGAACAAGTTCATCATGATGTTTATTCATACATGATAAACAAAATAACCTATGACATCCTTCACATCGTGTATTTCCATTTCGTTCATTGCATGCAGTACATTTCATTATAATCAATAATCTAAGATAAAAAAATATTTTTTTAGATTTTTGAGTCACGGATTGTTTTTTGTCGAATTATTAAATATAGAAAAGTAATTTGAATCTTTAATACAACAAAAAAATAGTAAGACAAGTAAAATAAATACACATGCTCGTCTTATTTATCGTTTGAATAGAAATAAAAGAACACATTATTTTCAAACAGTCACAATATAGCTATTCTTTCTTTTTTTACTTTAAACAAACACTTAATAATTAGGATAGGAAGAAAAGAGGTCATGTCGACAAGCAGAACAATAATGCGATAAAGGATTCGATAGATTAGCCAAAATATT
>CAJNOI010000106.1:110159-123546 GCA_905250115.1 Adineta steineri
CATTTGCTTCAATTGGATCACCAACTGGTGTACCTGTACCATGTGCTTCAACAAATAATATTCTTCTTGTATCATAATTATTTCTTGAATAAATATTTGCTAATAAACGTTCTTGTCCAGCAGCTGATGGTACGACAAAATTTGTTTTTCCTTCATTTCCATCATGACCACTAAGTACATCACGAACAACACAATATATACGATCTCCATCACGTTCAGCATCACTTAATCGTTTCAATAATAAAAGACCAAGACCATCGCCTATAAAAAAAATTTAATTGAAATTTATTTCGAGATAAAAAAGAAAACTAATCAATTGAATGGAATTTACCTTTAGCATAACCATTAGCATCAGCACTAAATGATCGACTTCTTCCATCAGGTGATTGTGCACCAATAAGTGAACTTTGAAAAAAATTTTCTGGTGCAAATACTCCATTAACACCACCACATACAGCCATATCAGCTTCATTTGTACGAAGACATTGTACAGCCATATGTAAAGCTTCGAATGATGATGAACAAGCAACATCTAGTGATACATTCGGACCTTGTAAATTAAAATGATATGATAAACGAGCTGACGCATTATATAATAAAGTATTAGGTCCATGAAATCTTGATCGATGTTCAGGTTTCATACGAGTTGTCGCAAGTGAATGGTCTGTTGAAAATTGCCCAATATGTACTGATGTTTTTGTACCATTCATTTTTTCAACACTATATCCAGCATCATCAAGTAAATGAACAAATTTTAACATAAGTAATCGATGACATGGATCGACACTGCCTGCTTCAGCATCTGATAAATCAAAAAAACTTGCTTCAAACATATCCCATTGATGATTTGACATAAAATAACCAGCACGAAGAAGTTTTTGACGAAATTGTCCATTATTATCCATATTAAGCATATGACCAAGATATGATTCAAGATCAAATCGATCAATTGGTGTTGCACTACCAACATCACGACTTTCTTTTAGTGCATGCCATAAATCATTTGGTGAATGAATATCACCTGCAAATTCACATGATATACCTATTAAAGCGATTGGTTCTAATGATGTATTATTATTATTATTATTTGTAGTTGACATTATTATTCTTGTTTAAATATTCTTTTTCTGGATTAATATAATAAAGTTTTATATCTAGAATAAATATTATTATATAAAATAAAATCTAAGATTAATTTAATTTTTAATTGAAAATAGTATTAGATCTATACAAATATGACTATAATTTAATGAGATTACGAATTTTGTTTTGTTTTTTATTAGAAAATATTAGAATTATTTTTACTATTTGATAGAACAAATATAATCTATAAATCTGTTCACATTGGACTTCTATTGTCTTTTGTAAATTAGAGAAAATTTATGGATGAATTTCTAATGTGATTAATATTTTTCATGCTATAGGTAATGTTTGATTAGTAGTGGACAAGCATAAAAAGTCTTAAAAATTTAAAAATTACGTAGAATTGTCAAATAGTCGGATGAGTGTCCAAGTACCTATGATAATAATCTAGAATGTGAAATAGGTTATAAGTTCTTTTTATGATTATAATATTGTTGGGTGTGGATGTGGGTGGGTTATGAGATGCTAGACACCCACACCCTCAATATGGAATTTCGAAAAACAATTAGTTTCTACATTAGATTTGCTACGAAATAAAAATAAAACATCAGTATAAATTCAAGAAATGTAAAACGATAGAGTAAGTAAGGTTAGTTTGAAAAAAGAGAAAATGTTCGTAATATCAAGTCTAAATTTGATTTCAGATGGTGCTCATATCTGTTGTTGTTTTCTTTCGAAATACAGCTCGCCAATACTGAATACTTCCTTCGTACATGCCATTGTACATGTGAGTACCAGGTAATCCAGCAAACAAACGAAAATATTCCTGTTCTTTTGGTCGAACATAACGTTTAATAAATTCAGCACGAGTGTTGCTTTGAATGTCAAGTGCATGGAGAACATTTTTTGTAATATTGATCTTTTTTTCAACAATCAATTCACCATTTGCTGTTAAATAATCAATGGATGTATCTGATCCATCTATGTGCAATAAGTCACACCAAAGAAAATATCCATTTGGACGAAGTACACGGGTAACTTCACTAGCGAATCGTTGTACTGCTGCTGGTCCACCATAAGCATGTGTTGCTTCAACACAAAGGACAATATCAAGGGACTCATTTTCAAATGGTAAATATTTTGTTGCATCAGCTACTACGAAGGAAAGTCGAGAAATCATCGAATGGCGTTGTCGACATACATCAATGACACCGGATGAAAGATCAGCTCCCACATAAGAACCAGGTACATAATTATGGACGCACCAAACAGCACCAGCACCTCTACCGCAACTCACTTCAAGTACATTCTGATTTGTAAGTGATACGTGTGCAAGGACCTATATCGAAGAGCAGAACATTTTAGTCATAATTACTACATTTTGAAGATATAGATATTCTGTTGATCGCACATCCAATAAAAGGAAATTCTATTTATTGTACGTCCAATGTACAAAGAAAACACTGAACTCTGTATTGTTCATTTTTGATCATTTACCTGTTTATATAGCTGTTTCGAACAGTAGTCGGTATTATCGTTATTGTGCTCATCAAAATCTGCATAGCCATAATTCATGAATTGTAGTTCATCAACGTTCGAATAGGTATTTGCAATCCACTCATACCAGAAAGACAAACTATCCACGTTTTCAGATGATTGTTGTTGTTCAGCTTTATTATCACGAACCGATAAAGATTGAGATGATGTTGCTTTTGTTGTCAAAAGTTCTACAAAAAATAAACTTAGTATAATGAAAGAATGAATTCATTGATATACAATGATTACAAGCAATTAATCTAACTTTAAGTAAGCTATAAGTATAATTTATCATGTACAATGATCGATCTAGAAGTTCAGAATATAATCGCGTCTGAATGGTACACAATATCAGTCAGAGAATTTTCCGAGTGAATTATCAGCAACGAAATTCTAGTATGGTACATTTAGTTCATTCTTTTTTAATTGAACTTGTTGTTTTAGCTTTTTAAGAACAATAAATTACGTAATCGTATATAATATAAAAAACAAAGAGTCAAAATGAATCGTTTCATTAATAGTAGAACTGAATGAATAGTGAATAGTCATAATAAACAAAGTTACATTTGCTGAATATTAAATAGCATCTCGCAAGTATTATAGTGGATGGCTCATAATAAATAAGAGACTGAAAATGAACTACTGTGAACCAAACTGAACTCGATCTAATTTTGTAAGAGATGATTTAGCGTAGTCTAATGTCACATGAAATTTATGGAAGTGTGAACTTTAACGTAACGTCTCTAACTGTACGAAAACTACATTTTAACCTACGATCTGCACTTGATCAAGTAGACCAAATGCTATTCGAATGAAACCTCATTGGAACTAAAATGGATTCAGAAAAATGCAATTCAATAGACTTCTTATGGTGTATCTTGCGATGTATTTTGTTTTTTCATGAAACGTATTCAGAAATCAAAGTGTACAATAGAAAATACGATGATTTATTATGTATCACTAGTGAGAAGTATGATTTTATTTATGTAAATAGCTTACTTGCAGGGAGTCCTTTCCATTGAGTATTTGGTAGTAACAGATCATTTTTCATTATCAATGTAAATGGATAAAGTCTATTGTTGCCCATCAATTTGCAGCCTGCCATCACAAATGAACCACTCATAAGCACACATGACTTTCTGATCGTCACAGGAGCTAATTTTAGGATACGTTGTTCAAAACTATGACACTAAAACAATTTAAAGATAAATATTCTTTATAAAAGAGTATAAGAAAATATAGTTATAATTTACCTGAATATTAGCATGCATATTAAGTCGAACATCATCTTCAATCATTACTAAATAATAATCAGTGAGACAAGAAAAATCAGGTATGATTACACCTTCACCAATGTGTGCACCAAGTACACGAAATAAATGAATTAACCATTGTGTATTGCCAAGAAATGGACAAATGAATTGTTGATGATCTTGTCTTAGTCTTGATATTATCTGTTGTACTAGTGGATAGCGTATGTATGAGCGATATCGATAAGTAATACAAATAAGTATTGTATGAATGATTAACATACTAATGACACCAGTTAATGAATAGATGGTTAAGAGAAGAGATTTACTAATGAAATGAGTAAAACATGTATGCCAAATAGGAATAATTTTCATTTCATCTGCTGTTGTTATTGTTGATGATGATCTCAAAGGCATTTTGAATGGCATGACACAAGCTGGAACACCAATAAAAACATCGCCTGTGTTACTATTTGTCTCGCGAGAAACACGTGTTAAATTACCAATCATTATCTCAGACGCAAGATGACTACCCGGTAAAACTGAACATCCATTCGCAAGATTTGTATAAGATCCAAGTGTTATGTGATCTACACAATGATCACCTGAAAGTGTCAACTCAGTTGGAACTAATAATACTGAACCAAAAGTAGTAACTCCTGTTTCAAAATGTAATAAATTTGTTGGATAAGACAAGAATGTATCTATTTCACCGATTTTAACATTATCTTCAATTTGAGCACCTAACCAACGAACTACAATAGGATAAACATGATCGTAACTATTTGGTAGTAACCATGCATAATGAAAACTAGATACAACTAATTGACGAAGCCATAATTTATGTAGATATGACCATGATGCAATTGGATATGTCTCACCAGCAGCACAAGAACCAACTATAAATTTCAAAAGAAGAACAGAAATAAAACAACCAAGAATTGACCATAATGTCCAACAAAAAGCAATACAAATAGGTAATGGTACTTGTACAATTGAATAAACTTTGTAAATGATGATCAGAAGTATAGAATGTATATAGATCAGTAAGCAAAGTACAATAACTTGAAAGATCTTATGCCATATTGATAATGATCGCTTATTGTATGTCATGAGTGTATTTGTAGAAGATTTGTCGTCGTCAGCGTCGATAATCGTTTGAGATGCAACAAAACCAGTGATTGATGACATTGGTTGAACAATAATATTATCTTTCATATCAACTCCATCAAACAGAATCGAGCGTGTACCGATTGAACAATAAGAACCGATCTTAATTGAATATAGTTCAAAAGTGTTGTCATCATTAAAATGAAAACAATTCAAGGATGTTTGATCAGCGATCCAAGTTCCATCATCAATTTCTATCAGCCATGGGGCATCTATGGCTGTAGTATAAATATGTGCCTTGATACTAACACGAGCACCACAAAGACGAAGATAATAATTATAGAATGGTGTGCCAAGTATATGTTGTAACCAAAATGTATTATTAAACCACAATCGATCTAAAAACCACCATCGATAATAGTTCCACGAGAAGACAATGTCAGTTTTGTTATTTTGTAGTGAAAAGAGACGTGAACAAATGGCATAGAATATAAGATGAGATGCTGGTAAGAATGGAAAAAGAAATGGGCACCATCGGACAAGAATTACAATTGGCCATAACCACTGACAAATCAAAAGTATAATACCTAGTGATTCAATGATCATCGAGGGTGAAAGACGAACATTAGTTTCATGACTTTCATTAACTACAATAGCAGACTCCTGTGATTGATTTGAAATCAACAAAGGTTCTATTGCTATGGCCAATTGTCGAATAGATGGATTAGTAAATAGAAGACCAATATCAATATTAGTATACACCTGTTGTCGCATTAGTGTAAGTGCGCGTATAGCATCTAGCGATGTTCCACCGAGCTGACCAAAAGAAACGTCAATAGGCGGAGATTCAATATGGAAAGCTTGACTGAAAATCTGTTGCAGTTGTTGTTCAAGAGTAGTACTTGGTACATTACCATAATCGGTAACTATCGATAAAGAGTCAGGTGGAGGAAGAAGTTTTCGATCTATTTTTCCATTTACATTTAATGGTAATTTGTCAAGTATAACAAAGAAAGATGGAGTCATATGAGGTGGTAAATGTGATTGACAATGTTGTCGTAATTCGCTTTCATCAATATGAGAACTCTGAACATAAGCAACTAAATGATCATCACTCCATTTAATGACAACACAGGCTGAAATCGATGTTTGAAGTAAACATTGTTCTATTTCACCAAGTTCAATTCGTTGTCCATGAAGTTTGATTTGATGATCTTTTCTTCCTTGAAAATGAAGAAGACCATTGTTATCCATTCTCACAAGATCACCTGATCGATAAAATAATTGACCATCTATTTCAACAAGAGCTCTTGCAGTTAAATCATCACGACCAAGGTAACCAGCAAAGACGCCAGCTCCTCCTACACACAGTTCACCTTCTTGATTTGCGATTGATTGTTGTGAATATTCATTCATAATCATATATTGATAATTAGAAAGTGGTCTACCAATCGGAATGCTTTGTATATTATTTGTAACATTCAGATGGCAGACTGTACAATCTATGGTTGTTTCAGCTGGACCGTATAAATTCCACACAATACAGTTTGTTATACTAATGTTCACAATCAAACCGATTAAAGGACCAGAAAAAGGTTCACCTACAACAATAAGCATGCCCTAGATAAGCAAACGAAATTAGTTCGGAAGTCACTCACCACTGCTGCAAAGTGATCGAAGATGTGTCAACACATTTGGATTGTTACTTTGCTGAACAGAAGAAAAAAAACTGTGCAATAAACTTGGAACAGTGTGTAGATATGTGATTTGTTTGTTCTGTAACACTGTGGATAAATAATCAAAATCGATAGCTCCACTTGGATGAAGCATAACTAGTGTGCCTCCAACCAACAATGTACCAAGTATTTCTTGAACATGAATATCAAATGAACATCGTGTCATTTGTACAACTGTATCATCTTTATTAAATGAGTTAATATAAACTAAAGAATGTATACAATCAACAAAGTTCTTATGTCGAACTTGAACCTATGAAAGACCATGAAAATCAATCACAGATTAGAAAAACGAAGTGTTAACAAACCGCTTTGGGTGTTCCAGTTGAACCACTAGTGAAAATAATGTAGGCCATCTCTTCACCTTGCACTATCGCACTTGAAAGACAATTATAATCCATATCACTATTCCGATCATTATTAATTAGTATTGAATCAATATCAAGTGAAATAATATCATGATCGAATTTGGTTTCAGTTAAATGATGAACAAGAACAAGACGACTTTGTGTCTGTTGAACAAGTGCTTGCAAACGATGTTGTGGATCTCGAGGTGACAATGGACAATATACACCACCAGCCATTTCAATTCCCATAATACCAATCACCTAATCAAAAATCAATCTCATATTCATATCAATAGTTATTCATCTTAACGAACTTACCATTGACAAACTTCGCTCGACACATTGACACACGACCTCACCTGGTAACACATGATATTCATTAAGAAGAGTTAAGGATAATGTTTGTACATAATGTAAGAGTTCACAATATGTCAATGATTGTTCATCAAGTTCAACAGCTAGCTTTTGTGGATGTTTCATTACTTGATATACAAACTCATGATGAATACAAGTGAGAGAAGATGAAAATGGTATTTGTGTATTATTCAATGATTGCATTAGATACTGTTCATTTGACAATATTGATGATAGTTCATAGATTGGGTTGTTTATTTGGCTGTCAATCATAGATGCAGATAATTGATGTAACATGGAATGAAATCGTTGTGAAATCTTCTCCACTGTGTCTCTATTGAACAAGTCAAGTGATGCATTGATTGTACATGACAGTTGATTCATGTTCATATTATGATGAAATGAAAGAGAGAAGTCGCATACAGTTAGTATGTCATCTTCATTATCATTGAATGAAAAAGATGTTGGAACAAGTTGAGAATCACCAATCATCATGGCATTGTTACTCTTGTATGATATAAATTCTAGAGATATGTTCAAAAATGCATGCTTTGAAATATGTGGATGTTGATTGAGAATATGTTGAAGTGGAAAATATGAATAATTCATACTATTTGTTGTTATCTCTCGAACATGCTCAAGTAGTTGATGAAAAGACCAATGAGGATCTAATTGACATCGTAATGGAATAACATTCTCAAATAATCCAGTGATTGATTTGAGTTCATCTC
This sequence comes from Adineta steineri, assembly GCA_905250115.1. NCBI lineage: Eukaryota > Metazoa > Rotifera > Eurotatoria > Adinetida > Adinetidae > Adineta > Adineta steineri. The sequence continues at coordinate 118,307 of CAJNOI010000106.1, forward strand.
TATATCGATTATTATTGATGTTCATAGCCAGACATAGATCTGTTTGTCCATTAGTTAGTTTAAATAGAAAGATGAAATAAATAGCAAATGTGAGATGTTCAAGTGATATGTTGTTTGATGATGCATGGGTAAGAAAGTCACGTGATAGATCTTGATCAAAATCAAATGAAATAGATGTTCCACGACCAGTTCGATGTTCATTTGAGAGACGATATTGATCAAATGGTAATGACAAAGGCTGATCAAGTTTACAATCATGAAGAGCATCCAGCCAAAACATACTTGCGCCAGTCATTGACATTTGTTGTTCAATAACAGCATCTACATAAGTAAACAAAATAATGTATTAGGTAAAAGATAAGAACTCTTTCTATTTACAATCGAGATAACGAAGATTGCTGTTGTCGTCATATAGTAATTGACCTGTTGCGTATGCTTGATTGAGGTCATAAAGAAACACTTCCATCGATGGAGCATCAAATAAAGCATGATGAAAGTTGAAAATAAGTAGACCTTGGTCAGAAAGATGATGATTTGAAGAGATTTGTTTGTAATAAATAATATGACATCGAAAGACAAGACCTTGAGTAAGATCAAAAAGATGAGGATTACGTTTCTCATCGTGTAAAATTTCATTGAGTTGCTTATCTGTTTTATAAATAGTTTCGATGATCGAAAGCATATCAGTATAGTTATCTTTTCGTGTAATAACTCGTTGCGTGAGTTGATTCATCTGTGCATCAAAGATAAGTGATGTATGAAGTGAAGGATGTTTGTTAAAAGTAAGATGAAGAGCATGACGAAGTTGTTTAATAGATAAAGTATTACTTGCTTGGAGACGATAAACAAAAGGCATATTATAGATTGCTATTTGAGGTTTGTCTGGATCGAATCGAATTCTTTCATCAAGCCAAATACGAGCTTGTGCAAATGATGCTGGTGCTATATAAAAATAATAAATAATAACAACAATAAAATTTAATCTTAACTTTGTTCTATATTGAGTTCTTAAGTTCGTTGTGTTTGCTCGTTAAGTGATATAAAAGAATGTTGATGAAATATTTATGATATACGGTACGTCTCGGAAATAGTCTACTAAGAGTTTTTTTCTCATATATTTGTTATTTCGTTGAACTTCCTCAACAAATATTTTGTTTTAAATTGAAACTGATTATAACGAGCTCCCATTTTTTTGAATATTATATAAAACTTTAGTTGGTGTGATGAAGCGCAAGTAACTAAAAAGTCAACGAAGCTTTTTCCTTGAGATTTTCATATGAAAGGATATATTTCATTAAGTTCAACAGGAATATCTATATGAAACAAGTTTTACAGTTTTTCTGTGATACAAAGTTAACAGAAGACTGCTACAGGAGACTGAGGTAATTAATGGGAAACACGAGCAGAAAAGATTTTAAAATGATAGTTTTGTAGTTCAGTATATAAGATCGCCTGAATACATTGGAACTCGGTATATTTATCTTTAATTTAAATGACAAATCTGTTAAGAAAGTTAAACTAAATAGAAAAGATATGAAAAAACTATTCGAAAATTATTTATAAAATATTCTGTGTATGTGTATCTCTATCATTGTCTATATAGTTTTCTCAAATCCATCCAAGATATATATACCTTCATTCGTAATATCTGATTGCCGACAAAAAACTATTTGTTCCATTTCATGAACTTCCTCTGGCAAAATAAGACTAAGTTTCATAATAGGTGAAACATTGAAATCAGTTTGATTAATATTAGAATTCATTGAAAAGAGTTGTTCGAAGACATGCTGAAATCTTCGACTTATTACGGCAAGTGTCTTCTTATCATATAAATCACTTGAACAAACAAAAGAACAGCAGAGTTGATTATCATCTGATGATGAATTGTATACAAATGTTAATGAAAAGTCAAATTTAGTCATTTCATATGATCCATTTAACGACACTTGTTCTAAATTGACACCATTCAAAGATAAATCATTAACTTCTTTTGATATAGTGATAAAATCAAACACTACTTCAAGAAATGATGCATCCGATTGAGTGAGATGTAAATCACCAAGAATATGTTGAAGTGGATAATGAGAATGTTCAAGAATTGATAAGCATTTTTCTTGGACATATTCAACTACTTCATCAAATGACCATTGAGAATCAAGTTCAACACGATATGGTAATGTTGAAACAAACATTCCTATCATGTTCACTAATTCACTTCGATATCGATTAGCATTAATCGAAGAAATACATAAATCACTCTCACCATGAGTTAGTTTGAATAGGAAGACATAAAATATGGATAAACCAAGTTGAAAAAGTGTAAGATGATGTGATGATGCATATTTGAGAAATGATCTACATATTTCATCATCAAAAGTGATTTGAGCTGTAGAAGCTAAACCTGATCGTTGATCAGTTAATAAACGTTGTCGATCAACAGGTAATGATAATTGGCCTGTGAGATTATATCCTTTGAGTTCTAATTGCCAAAATTCTTGAGACGATGTTATATTCATTATGTGTTCATGAATAGAATAGTCAATATATTGTAATGAATTATCATCTATAGGGAGCAAGTCATTTGATTGATAAGCAAGAGAAAGATCACGAAGGAAGATTGATACTGATGCTCCATCAAAACAGGCATGATGAATAGTAAATAATATTAAATCATCTTTGGTCATTAGATCATCACTACTCTGAGTGAGTGAATGATTTGATTGACCACGACGAAGAATATGGCAATTAATAACATGTCCCATTGATAAATCAAATAAATCTGATTGATTTAAAATCTTCTTTACAATTTCATTCTGTTCATGTTTTTCATCAGGAAGAGTAATCATCGAAAATCTAGATGATTTCTTATCATTGATAATAGCATTTGGATCTAAACAATGTTGAACAATAGTACCATTTGTATCAAAATAGAGTGCTATTCGAAAAATTTGATGTTTTCTTATGATAGATTGAAATGCATGTTGTAATCGTGAAATAGATATATGATCATTCATAGATGAAAACCGATAAATTAATGGAATAACATATATGTTAGTATTATTATTTGTTGATGAAAATCGAATTTGTTCATCTAAGAAAATACGTTCTTGTGCAAATGATGGTCTAGCTGAAATAAGAAAAACAAGATAAAAATGTAGTTGATGATAATATCTAGTACAAATTGTTTTGTTTACCTTTCATGATATGTAATGAAGGCCAAGGAATGTTCTCCAGAGTGTGGATAATATTGATAGATTGCTGAATGAATTGAGCATGATGAATAATTGTTGGATGTTGAAATAGATTAGAAATAGAAAGAGTATTTGTTTCTAAATGAAACTCGGTCTTGTATCGATGAAATAGTTGCATGATAAGTAGTGAATGACCACCAATAGTAAAGATATTTGTATCAGTTGAGATCTGATTTTGTTTGAACATCTCACACCAAATCTGATGAATACTAACTTCAGTATCATTTGTTGGTAGTAACAATTCTGTACTGTTTGTGAGATGCATAGATGAGAAGTGAAGTGAAGGAAGTTGTTTTCGATCTATTTTACCATTTGGATTCAGAGGTAATTTATTTAGTATAATAAAGAAAGATGGAATCATATGTGGTGGAAGGTGAGATTGACAATGTTCACGTAGTTGTTCTTCATTCATATGAGAAGAAGATTGAACATAAGCAACTAAATAATCATCATTCCATTTCATGACAACACAAGCAGAGATGGATGTAATATTAAGTAAACATCGTTCGATTTCTCCAAGTTCGATTCGTTGTCCATGAAGTTTGATTTGATGATCTTTTCTTCCTTGATAATGAAGAAGACCATTGCTATCCATTCTAACAAGATCACCTGTTCGATAAAATAGTTGACCATCTATTTCAAGAAGAGCTTTTGCAGTTAAGTCGTCACGTCCAAGATAACCAGCAAAGACACCTACTCCACCCACAAACATTTCTCCTTCTTGACCGATAACAGATGATTGTATATATTCATTCATAGTTATACATCGATAGTTGGCCAGTGGACGTCCAATTGGAATGCTGATCATATTTTGATTTCTGCCTATGACATAACCTGTGCAATCGACAGTTGTTTCTGCAGGTCCATAGATGTTCCATACAGAACAATCTTGTGGTAGATATGTATACAACTTATCAATAAGTTGAACTGTACTTATTTCTCCTAGAAAGTTTCAAGAATAAGTATTTAATAAATAAAATGCGAGACGTACCACCAGTATCAACATTACGCAAACTACTCAAATTTGGAATGCTGTGACTTTGTAGAAATTTTAACAAAGTATTGACATATGCTGGTACGCACTGTAAATATGATACCTGTTTTTCAGTCAACGTCTTCGTCATATATTCTAAATCCATATTTCCTTGAGGACCAAGCATGATAATCGTTGAACCAGTGATTAAAGCTCCGATGATTTCTTGAGTATGCACATCATATGAACAACTTGCCATTTGTATCATAGTATCCTCATTTGTGAATAAATGCCATCGAACAAGAGAATGAATGCAAGACAGCAAATTTCGATGACGAATTTGGACCTAAAAGGCGAAACTCAAATAAAACTATTATTTAGACAAGAGTTCAACCTACTCCTTTCGATGTTCCTGTTGAACCACTAGTAAAAACAACATATGCAATACTGTCTACCGTTCCTACAATATCCGAAAGACGATCGATAATTATAGACCTGTTACTGAGGCCAATAGTCCATATTAAATCTATGTTACATGAAACGATTTCACTTGAAAACGTCAACGTTGTAGAATGCTGAACAAGAACAAGACAACTTTGAGTTTGTTGAGTAAGTGCATTTAAACGACGTTGTGGATCTCGAGGTGATAATGGACAATAAATACCACCAGACATTTCAATCGCCATAATACCAATCACCTAGTCACAATCAATTTCAAACTTACATTAAATGTTACTCATCTTAATCAACTTACCATTGACAAACTTCGCTCAACACACTGACACACAACCTCACCTGGAACGACATGATATTCATTTAGAAGAGTTAAAGATAAGACTTGGACATAATACAAGAGCTCACAATATGACAATGATTGTTCATCTAATTCAACAGCTAGCTTTTGTGGATGTTTCATTACTTGATACACAAACTCATGAGGAATACAAGTGCGAGGAGATGGAAATGATATTTGTGTATTATTTAATGATTGCATTACATATTGTTCATTTGATAAT
>CAJNOI010000106.1:123646-148732 GCA_905250115.1 Adineta steineri
TTTTACTTTTCATGTTCCAACGATGCTCTATTGTAAAAATACTAACTAGAAACGTATGTATGTTCGACTACAGAATGATCGTAAATATGACTGAAGGCTACAGTTTCTCAAGCATCATAAAATGATAAATTTAATTTTTTGTCTCAAACAATCAAAGTACAAAAGAAAAGATTTGTTTTTGAAAACTGAGATTTTCACGAATTTTTATGCAATATTTCACTTTTGTATTCTAGAATAAAATATTTACGGCACATTTTACAGAGAATTTCAAGTAGTAAAGTTGACTATTAAAAAAAGTAATATTTGGAATACGATTGGTTTAGAAATTAGTATACACTTTTTACCAACTGATTTCCTTAATACTTTTTATAATGTCTTAATAATTAATTACGTCACCTATACTTTCTTCATATATACACTTTTTCAAATAAAAATTGTCTGAAAAACGTACCGTAGTTTAAGGTAGTTAATTTTCCAAAATATAATTACAAAATTAATTTTAAGACTGATAATAATTTTAAGTAAAATCTACTTTTAATTCATTTTCCTATTAATAAATAAAGTGAAAGAAAGAGAATCAATTAAATGTTAATGTTGTGTTACAGATGTTGGCTCTTACTTTCTTATGTATGACACTTAAGTCATCGAAACATCGAATAGTTTCCTATTGATCATAGTCTTATATTCATTATCATATATTTAAAAAAATTTACTAAAAAATAATTAGTTTTATTTAAAATGTTAAATATAGATTCGCCTGAAAAGCGTCAAACTGTAGTATAAAGAAGCGATTTGCACTTGAACAGTGTCTAACCCTAATTTAAAAAGAGAAGTTATCGTCACCAAAATATGTTGTTGCTTTAATTGGTATTTAAAGAAACAGAATTGACCATAAGAAAAAAACTATCAAGTAACAGTGTTAATGATGATGATGCTATAATTAGATTATTATAAGATAACGAAATTGTTATTGATATTGATATAACTCATTATCTTCTGAATTAAATCTGAATTTTATTATATCAAATAAATATTTCAAAAAAAACTACCTAAAACTTTAGAAACTAAACTATGTTTTACTCAGTTGTCATATTATTTTTAGCGTTCTAGTTGAAAACAATCATGCCAGAAACTTATCAGCTTTTTAATCACAATTATTATCCTTATCATTACCACTAGACTTCATATATCTATACTATATATAATATTCTATCTGCAAAAAAGTTTGAAAGGATTTGACATTGAAGGTTAATAAGTGCTTTTCAGATTATATATTTTTACTCTGTATTGGAAAACAGACTAACGTAATGACCCTTGAACGAACACAAGTCAATCAACACTTTTAACTTCGAAAATATAATATTTTTAAATAACACTCATGTCTCTCTTATCTAACTGATCGGTATCAATAAAAATAATCATATATATATAATAAATAGGAAAAAGACATACCTTCATTCGTCACATTTGATTGACGGTAAAAAGCTACGTGTTGTATTTCATTCATTTCATCTGGTAAGATAAGAGTAAGTTTGGCAATAGGTGCAGTTACTAAATCAGTCTGATTAACGTTGAAATTCATTGAAAAAAGTTGTTCGAAAAGATATTTAAATCTTTGTATCATTTTTGTGACTGTCGTGTCTTCAAATAGATCACGTGAACAAATAAAACGACATGACAACATGTTGTCATCCGACATTGGATTGTAAATAAATCTTAACGTAAAATCAAATTTAGCCACTTCCGAAGACTGTTTTAATGATACTGATTGTAAACTAACATCACCGAAAGTAAATTGATCGTTAACTGAAGATTCAGTAATGAAATCAAAAGCTGTTTGAAGAAAAGGAGCAGTTGATTGATCAAGATGAAAATCACGAAGAATATGTTGAAGTGGATAATGAGAATGTTCAAGAATTAATAAACATTTTTCTTGCACATATTTAACAAGATCATCAAATGACCATCGTGGGTCAAGTTGAGCACGATATGGTAATGTCGAAACAAACATTCCCATCATGTTCTGTAGTTCAGGTCTGTATCGATTAGCATTAACGCATGAAATACATAAATCAGTTTGACTATATATTAACTTGAATAAAAATGTATAGAATGTAGCCAGTCCGAGCTGAAATGGTGTCACATGATGCAAAGAAGCATAATTAAGAAATGATGATGATATTTCTCTGTCGAAAGTGATGTGAACAGTAGAAGCGAAACCAGATCGTTGCTCATTAGATAAACACTGTTGATCAATTGGTAATGACAATCGATGTTCGAAATTACATCCTTCGAATTGCAAGCGCCAAAATTCACGTGACAACATCATGTCGATTAAACGTTCATGCACAGCATAATCAATATATTGCAATGATACTTCGTCTTCTGCCCATTTTGTATTATTGTTATAAGCATAGCATAGATCATTAAAAAGAAATTGACGAGACGATCGATCAGTTGCTACATGATGAAATGCTAATATAAGAATATCAGAATTTGTAATATGTTCATTTTTATTAGTTTCATTAGACATTATCTGTTGTCGCAGTATTTGACAGTGAAAAACACGACCAATTGATAAATCGAAGAGAGTAGGATTGATGGTTATTTGATGAATAATGTTTTGAAGATCATTTTCATTGTGAAATGTTTGATCGGTAGCCAATGTGAATTTTTGATGCATGTCAGTAATCTGCTGTTGTAGAGTGCTGTCATCACTATTGAAATTGAGAGAAGTCTGTAATATTTTATGTTTATTCAAAACATATCGAAGAGCTTGTAATAGACGATGCACTAATATAGATCCTTGAATAACTTGTAAGATACTCAGTTCATTATAAATAGCAATTTTCCGAGAGAAACGTACTTGTTCATCAAGAAAAATACGTTCTTGAGCAAAAGATGCAATACCTAAAAAATTTATAATAAATAATTTTAGTTTCTTTCAAAAAGGATGTTAGAAATTCTTACCTTGATTAATATGTAACGCATACCATTTTGTTGACTTTGTATGATTAATTGTGGCAGGTTGAAGTAATTGTGAATGTTGAACAATAGTTGGTTGTTGTAGAAATAGACCAATAGTGAGTTCACGAGTATCAAAATCAAACAATGATTGATAGCGATGATAGATTTCAATAAATAAAAGTGAATGACCACCAATACTAAAGAAGCTAGCAGTTGTTGAAATCTGCTTTTCAATACTTCGAAGAACTTGGCACCAAGTATCGTGTATGCATCCTTCTAATTCATTTTGTGAAACATTAGGCTCATTTGATGATGATATATTCAATGATGATAAATTTGGCGGCAGAAGAAGTTTTCGATCTATTTTACCGTTTGGATTCAAAGGTAATTTCTCTAGTATAATGAATATTGATGGAACCATATGTGGTGGTAGGTGAGATTGACAATGTTCACGCAATTCTTGTTCATTAACATCAGAACTTTGAACATATGCAACTAAATAATCTTCATTATATTTCATGACAATACAAGCGGATATGGATGTGATGTTAAGTAAACATTGTTCAATTTCACGAAGTTCAATTCGTTGTCCATGTAGTTTAATTTGATGATCTTTTCGTCCCACATAATGAATCGATCCACTATCATTCATTTGAACAAGATCACCTGTTTTATAGAAAATTTGTTCATTGATATTGATCAATACTTTTGCTGCTAAGTCATCACGTTCAAAATATCCAACAAAGACACCAACACCTCCGACGAGCAATTCTCCTTCATGTCCAACATAGACATTTTGTGAAAACTTATCTACAATTAAACATCGATAATTGGGAAGTGGTCGACCTATCGGAATGTTCATCTGCTCTTTGTCCAGATCAATTAAGTGATAAGCACAATTAATCGTTATTTCTGCTGGACCATAATGATTACGAATTTGGCATTTACTTGTGATCAAACTTTTCAATAGACTAACTACTTTCATATTGAGAGTTTCTCCTGAAACGAAATTATCAAAAGAAAAGCGTTAATATTTTAATAATTCTGAAAGCAATTACTAACCACCGCTACATAAGGATCGTAAGCATTTCACTGCTGATCTATGTTTATTCTCTTTGAGAAAAGTAAATAAGCTATTCAGTAAAGATGGAACACAATGCATAACAGTAACTTGCTTTTGATTAAGTACTTCAGCAAGATATTCTAAATCCATATTACCATTTGGTCGAAGCATTACTAATGTACCGCCAGTCATTAATGTACCAATAAGACTTAGAAGATGATTATCAAAAGAACATCGAGCCATTTGTATTATAGTGTCACATTTTGACAATACACCGGCATGAACAAACGAATGTATAAACTCAGTAAAATTTCGATGACGTAACTGAACCTATTAAAAAAATACATTAGAACACATGTACGAAGAAAATGATAGTATACGAACTGCTTTCGGAATGCCAGTTGAACCGCTAGTGAAAATTGTGAAGACAATATTTTCTGGTGTTACAGATACTTTTGAAAGTTTATGTAGATTGATATCAACGTAAATATCAGTCACAGTAATAGCTGTGTCAATATTCATTCTGACAACATTGATTTCAGATATAGAGTTTGTAAAGAAATGAATCATAACTAGGCGACTGTGTGTTTGATTGAGAAGGGTTTGTAATCGTTGTGGAGGATCTTGTGGTGATAGCGGACAATAGACACCGCCAACCATAGCAATCGATAATATGCCAATAACCTAAACGAAATACACGACATATTATATAATCGCAAAACAAAATGTCTTTCGAATATATTTACCATTGCTAAACTACGCTCCACACATTGACACACGATATCACCAGATTTTACATCATAATGGTATAGTAAATAGAGAGATATGCATTGAGAATAGTACAGAAGTTCTGCATATGTCAATGACTGTTCATCAAGTTCAACAGCTAGCTTTTGTGGATATTTCATTGCTTGATATATAAATTCATGATGAACACAAGTGAGAGGAGATGAAAATGATACTTGTGTATTATTTAATGATTGCATTAGATATTGCTCATTTGATAATGTTAATGATAATTCATAGATAGGTTTGTCTGTTTTACTATTAAAAGATGTGAATTGTTGATGTAACATTGTTTGTAATCTTTGTGCAATTATACGGATTGTTTCAGCATTAAATAAATCAACGGAAGCATTAATAGTACATGAGATTTCATTTAGATTCAGATCATGTTGAAAACTAAGAATAAAATCAAATTTACTCATTATTTCATCTTCACTAATCTTAATTGAATATGGTATTAAACAAAATCGACTATCACCGATCATTATTTCATCTTCCTCATCTCTTCTTATAGATGATATGAATTCAAAGGATGTGTCGAGAAATACAGGATTTGATATATTAGGATATTGATTGAGAATTCGTTGAAGAGGAAAATATGAATATTTAATGCACTTTATCATAATATCTCGAACGTGCTTGGTAAGTTTATGAAATGATAAATGACGATCGAGTTGACATCGCAAAGGTATAGCATTCACAAACATTCCAATGATAGATCTAAATTCATCTCTATATCGACCATGTGTATTTATTCCGATGCATAAGTCTTTTTCACTATTCGTTAATTTGAATAAAAGCACATAATAAGTAGTAAGTGCAAGATATTCAAGTGATATGTTATTTGATGATGCATGCAGAAGAAAGTCATGTGAAAGATCTTGACCAAAATCAAAAGAAATAGATGTTCCACGACCAGTTCGATGTTCATTTGCAAGACGATATCGATCATATGGTAATGACAAAGGTTGATCAAGTTTACAATCATGAAGAGCATCAAGCCAAAACATGTTTGCACCAGTCATTGACATTTGTTGTTCAATAGCAGCATCTATCATATAGTCAAAGAAGGCAATGTATTAGAAAAGAGAAAAATAGAAGTAGTATTTATATTTACAATCGAGATAACGAAGATTCGTGTTGTCATCATACAATAATTGACCTGTTGCATATGCTTGGTTAAGATCATGATGAAACACTTTCATTGATGGAAAATCAAATAGAGCATGATGAAAGTTGAAGATAAGTAGATCTTTGTGAGAAAGCAGATGATTTGAAGAGATTTGCTTGTAGTAAACAAGATGACATCGAAAGACAACACCTTGAGCTAGATCAAAAAGACGAGGATAACCTTTCTCGTCATGTAATATCTCATTCAATTGTTCATCTGTTTCATAAGTAGTTTCGATGATTAAAAACATATCAGTGTAGTTATCTTTCCGTGTAATAACTCGTTGCATCAGTTGATTCAATTCTGTATCAAAGATAAGTGATGTACGAAGTGAGAGATGCTTGTCAATAGTGAACTGTAGAGCTTGATGAAGTTGTTTAACGGATAAGGTATGACCTGATTGAAGGCGATGAACAAATGGCATATTATAGATTGCTACTTGTGGCTTCTCTGGATCGAATCGAATTCGTTCATCAAGCCAAATACGAGCTTGTGCAAATGATGCTGGTGCTGTAACAGTAAAACTTCAGTATTAGTCTTTACGAGGCAGAATTATTTTGAAAAGAATATATCAGTTACAAAGGAAAATACAAATTTCATCGTAGACTTTTAGCAGCATTCATGTTCCTTAAAAGTAGTCTATAGACTTACACACATCATTAACGCGAACACGCAGTATTAGTTGAGGGTGAAGACTGTAGCTAAATTTAGTAAGTATCTTTCTCACTAACGTTTTCAGTGTATGGCAAAATTCATACTGTCCCCAGTTTTACCCATATAACAGTGAAAAAAGGCTATATTTCAGTTTCATGATTAATGAAATAAATTGGAAACATGCAGACTCTCTATTTTTAACAAGCTTTCGTCAAAATTTACAAAACTTAATTAGTTTTATAATACTTTCTCTATACGCAATTATCCAATTCATAATTGGTCGGGTATTCAGTAACGTACTCATTTGTATTCTAAAATTTTTAATTTATAGAGATCATATCTAGTTCTTTCCTCTTGGTCTTAATCACACTCTCGATGAATTTCGTCAAGTTTGAGCCACACAATGACTCAATCTCATGGAACTTAATCGATAATTGATTGTCAATAAATATAAAAATATCTCGAAAACATGTTTTTTATTGAAGTAACAGGTAGGCATCACTGTTTTGATCTGTTTCTTCGTAAAGTAATTTAAATTTATATCTGATTGATATGGTTAGTTTCGATAAATAGAAGAATATTTAATTTTAGTATTTCAATGTAATCTCTATAAAAATTTAAATTTAAATCTAGGTGCTCTTTTTTTGAGAATAAAGTATCCTAACTTCTAACATTTATTCTATAAGTTCGATGTTTAAAATATGAATTAATATAGAACTTATTCTATTATTTGACTATTTCTACTTGATTCATTCTTTGTATTCAGTTCCTAATAGGTTAGATTCTTTGCAATATTATTGTCAAAAATTCCATTAAAAAAGAACTCTCATATATTAACACATCTACAGAAAGTTCATCGCTCTATCTACTCAAAAATACGAAAAAATAGATAAGCATACCTTCATTTATAATAGTTGGTAATCTTCGAAAGGTTACTCGTTGCATTTCTTCAATCTCTTCTGGTAAAATAAGTGACAATTTGCTGGTAGGTATATTAAATTGATTATGTACTGGCTCATCAGTCATTGAGGAACAGAAGAGTTGTGTGAGCATATGTCGAAAACGATTTGCAAGTAGATCAACATCAGCTTGATTTTGGAATATATCGGCCGAACAATCGAGAAAACACTCCGTGCTTCGGGAGTGATGATCATGAGCTATTGCAAGAGATAAATCAAACAATGCTGTTCCATTACCATGAGATCGATCTCGATCAAAGTAGATGCCAAGAACAGTACCTTCGTCTGTAGTTATCTCCAATTTGTTATTCTGCGTTATAGATGACATCAACGATTCATAATGAAATAATGTTGAAGGTAATACTTGATGCCCTTGTTGATCATATGACTTAATAATATGCTGGTAAGGTAAACAACCATACTCAAGAATATTACTACTGAGCTGTTGTACCTTTCGCACTAGATGGTCGAATGGCTTATTCGGCTCAATTTTCATTCGATACGGCGCAAGATTGACGAACATGCCAATCATGTCTTTTGTGTCTTGCACAAATCGATTAGCTATGTTACCTGCTACGCATAAGTCGTCATCGTTGATTAACTTGAATAAGAATGCATAATAACAAGCAAGTGATAGCTCAAACATACTGGAATTATTTGAGGAAGCACATAACATCATCACATCAACAATATGTTGACTGATAGAAAATGTAGTTGAAAACCCACGACCTGAACGTATCTGTTTGGTATTTGCTTCGCCAGGCACTAATTGTCGTATTTGACTCCAATCATAACCATCCATAAGACTGGACCAAAACTGACGTGCCTTATTCATTTTTGAGTCCATTCTTGTATCGGCTAGCATTGACTGTTCGTATAATGTGAAGTCGATATATTGTGGACTAGATGATACTGGTTGTTGATGATGATCAGTCAAACAAGCTTTTCTAAATGCTTCGATAAATGGTTTAAGTGAACTATTATCGAATGATATGTGATGAAATGTAATAGCCACAAGATCACCTTCAGATAATCGATGATCATGCTCATCATTACTTCGTTGTACTATATGGCATCTAACCACCCTCCCTGATTCAATATCAAAGTGTTTTCCTGTCGATTCATTTGTAAGTAGTCGATCGAGTTGTTCCGATGTGCAAATACCACGTGAATGCTGAAATGAATAAATTTCATCGGTAGCAGCCTGAATGTATTGTTCGATTTGATTACTTTGTGAATTAAAACGAACAGCAGTACGAAGAACACTATGTTGTTCAATTAATGTGAGTAAAATTGAATGAACACGTTCGATCGATAATGAACCTTGTTTGATTATCAATGGTGCCAGAATATTGTAAACAGACAGATCGGAAGAGTGAAAATAAAGTTGTTCATGAAGCCATATTCGTTGTTGAACAAATGAAGCAACAGCTTCTGTTCGCCCTGAAATCGTGAGTTTTGGTTCTTTGTGTGCATTTGTTCCTGTTGCTAGTCGCTTACGTGAAAGCATTGTATGATAAAGTAATAAATCAATAAATATCGATAAATAAATAGTATAAAATAAGAAGCTTAATAAAATCTACAAAATTAAAAAGAAGATAGGAAAAACTAAATAGATAAATCAAAGTATGAAATAAGAACAGTGATCACATCATATAAGAGTGATATTCTTACCAAGAGTACAATAAACCAACATACAATCTTCTAACAATACTCCAAAATGTAACAAGAGAGTTGATTGAGTAGCCATAACAGTGGCGGCGGAGCGCAGTAGGCCTGGGTAGGCTGGAGCCTACCCTAGACTGCGAACGGGTAGGCTTGGGTAGGCTCAAAATATGTCCTACGAAAGGCCTGGGTAGGCTCGATTTCATGAAAAAAAAATTTATTATAGTTTAATTTTCATGCTCTGATAGATGTCTTATTGTTAAAAGATTAGTGCACACTTTCTATACTGTCAACTTGTGTCCACTGATGTGTTTTTATGGGATTTTGCTGGTGTGACGCCTGTATCTACATCGAATTGTTTGTTTTTTAAACTCCAGAGTTTAATGTTTGTTTTGAACTTCTGTTTAAAATAAGTTTTGAATTTTAAATGCTCATATATCATTATTCGTTTCGCATACAACCCATATAAAAAGATAGGATAAAAATCAGATTAAACTTCATTAAAGAAAGATTAAAAATCGGTTATGATCACACGCTTTTAATGGATTTTAATCAGAAATAACCGAAAAACAAAAATTTCCTTGATTATTACGATGCATTGCGATTGTAATCAATTAAAAGTTCACGAAAAAATTTATTATAATTGATAAAAACGGATTTCAATTTGTTCATTTTGTCTCGGGCAAATGTCAATCAAAATCAATTTTTTGCTCGAACTTCTAATCGATTTTAATTCCAGTTCATTGTAATAATCAAGAAAATTTTGATCTTTTCGATTATTTTTGATTAAAAATCGATTAAAAGAGTATGATTATTACAGATTTATAAACATTTTTTAGTTGATTTTCTCGTCAAAGTTTTTTAAATAGGAATGCTGGCTAAACAAAGTCAGATTATGTCTTTTCAAAGTAAAAAACAAAGACTAATAATAGTTCTCAGTATACATTAAGAAAAATTAGATGTACTTGATTTGAAATACATCCGTTCTGATTTTATCTTAAAAAAACAGAGCTGAAGGACCTTTTTTGAGCGCGAATAGTTGAATTTTTTCTTCATCTATTTTTTGACTATTTTCAAGCAGTATTTCTATGTTACACTTTCAGTTCATGTTTTCGTTCGAAAGAATAAATCATCATGTAGTTATTAAATTCCAACAATAACTAAAGTCAGCAAGAAAAACTAAATGATTAACAGTTAAAGAGATCATCGTCTAATTTTCTCAGGACTGCAGAATCTTTAGTGAAAATGAAAAATTTCCTCAAACGCAGAAAAATCAATCAGAAATTTCTCTCAGTATTGAAGTAAACCAAAGGTCTTTTTAAATATTTTAGTTAAATAAATGAAAAGAGAGAAGAGACAACGATATGTTTTAAATATTGTATCCTAATGAACATATCAGATCATGTACGTATAAAATAATATTTTCATCTAAAAAGTTTCTTTATTATTTTCTCATAGAAAAAATTTCAAAGTCAATACTTTTTCAAAAATTTCTTCGAACGCGCGTTCGCGCACAGGAGCATATTCTGCACCCCCGAATGTACTACCCTGAATGATTCGTTTGAAAAACTGAGCCTACCCTAGAATGAAATCGTTCCGCCGCCTATGAGCCATGATATTATATTAAATAATAAAAATAAATATTAATTTAATATTGTTAGTGAGTTGATTAGCTATTATAGATTTTTACAAAAAAATATTTATACAACAAATAGCCTATCATCATAAGTAAATGTAGAGTGATACTGATACTATTTCCTATTAATAGAATTTATGAAGGATGTCTTCGAAATAACAAGTTACTGTAAATTATTGTACATACACTGGTTATAAAATGGTGAAAAAGTCTGACAGCAGGATTTTTCTTATCCTACTCTAAGATAAAGATAAATGAACTTTTAACTATTCATTTGTTGATTCATATTCTTACAATCTCAAATTGAATACAAAAACACCTTATCATTTCCAGTTTCTATGCTAATAAAGAAATTTTATTTTTCTGTATCGAAAAAAACAATTTAATAATTAATATGAAAATAATTTTCATTATGCTTTCTCTATACTTGAACAGTCAATTATTCTGTTTTAAAGTGCATTTCCAATGAACTAAGTCTATCTTTTATAAAATGTTAAGTTGCTTTAAAAATTCAAACTTCAAATCAAGAAGATTACTATAGAATTTTCACGAAAAACCTTAGTACTGCAGTTTCATAAATCTTAATAAGAGTTTATATTAGAAAATCATATACAACTAAGATTTTTTGTAAAAACTAGATACAAAAACTTATTCCTTTTAAAGTTTGATATACATAAGCATAGAAATATAAAATTTGGACTATAACACGCATCATTTAACGAATGAAGTTTATTTTTCATACAGATAAATTGTTAAAAGAGAAACTCATAAGTTTAGAGTAAGTCGAATGTAATATCAGTATTAGTATTCATCTATTTCTATTTTGTTACCTTTGACAGACTTGCTGTGAGTTTGAAAATGGTTAACTGTTTCCTTCGTTCACAGACAAACTAAAAAGAATCAGAAGACAAGTGATTTATTTTGTTTAATGAATCAAAAAATATTAGCTGGAGATAAACATAAGACTACTTTTTCTGTTCAATTCTATTATAGAAAATAGAAAAGAAGAGTTTATGAAGATCATTGAGTGCTTTCTCATCTCCTTATCTCTGAAGTTTCGATTGCAATGATTCTGATTTAATATTCTCATCAAAAAATACTAAACTTATTATTGTGTGTCATCAGGGAACGCAAAGTAAACATTATATACTCTAAATAATAACAAATATTATGTAATAGTCAAAAAGATAAAAGATCATATAAAACAACATAACGATCAATATATATAAATTCTTTTCTGTAATTTATCCCTTTCAACAGTAGTACAGCATAAATATTCTACTATCTTCATGCTCTCAAAAAAAAAACAATCCATTTACGACAAAACATTTTCTTCTATATTTTATTTTGATACATCTATATTATAATATACAAAGTTTCAGTTCAGGAACTTTTATCTGATTGGTCAGACAGAACGGAAAGAAAAATATATACATATATATACATATATACATATATGACTAGCCGGCGATGAGCATCTGTCTACATTGTCCTGCTATACTATGCTATTATTATTATCTGCGCATTCATTAAAATAAAATAAACGAATAAGATACAATAAAAAATAAAATAAAACATAAGGAAAGAATAAGACATAATAAAATTAAAAATTTATATTAAAATTTACAAGTTTTCTTCGAAAACTTTTTTTCTTATCCATACTTTTTACATGTATGCCACACCTCACACTTAAACTTAAGCATTCAACTATCCACCTGCAAGAAGGTGACAGGGAGGGGACAGTAAACAGGGGGTATGGGTGAGCGTAGAGCACAGTAAGCATAGAGCACAGGGAGCATGGGTAAGCGTAGGGCACAAGCTACAGGAAGCATGGGTGAGCATAGAACACAGGGAGATTATGAGTAAGGGGGACAGGAGTGACTGGGCACGTAGACCATCAGTGGCGATGAAGGGAAGAGAGATACAGAAAAAAAATAGTTTAGTACTTGAAATGAACAATTGAATTCAACTTTCAAGTTTGACACTACTCGCTTTTTATTGAATCAGTTTTTCTTATAATATGAAATCCTCACTCTTCACAGGGGCCTCTAGTAATATTATATTCATTAGAAAGATATCTTACCTAGTTGTGAGAAAGTCATTCTCATCATCTGCATGAGTAAATCGTAGAATTAATCCAATATAAAAAAGTACAAATCCAATAAGAGCCACAATTTTAAATAAATCCGTAAAATAACTTTTAAACTTCCAGATAATGTTATACTATCTAGGCTAAAAAACTATAATAATAAAAAAAGAAAATTGTAAATATTTTTTTCTATAGATTTGATTTTCTTACATAGTGAATTGTCTCAACTAACATAATTGAAACAAGTATGATTGTTAAAAATTTCAGTTTAATGAATAGATGTTATTGAAGCAGTTGGTGGTTGAAAATTAAATAAAAGTACATATGAAAAAAGTAATAGAAAAAAACAATAATTTAACTAAAAAGAAATTTTATAGATTTTATTTCAAGTGATAATATATATATACATACACAATGGTAACAATATTTCGTGTGTGGAGCTTGATGAAAATTTTTGAATTTCTGTATGTAACTATTTATTGGAGGATATTTAGTATATCGACGAGATGCAATTGAATATGGATCTGAATAATGTATACCATAGGGTTGTAAACTAAATATAGTATAATATTTTTACCCTGAATTTTTAGTTAGGATACATAAGATCGTTCAGGGTCTTCGTCGTTTAATATCTAATTAAAATAAAAATAAAATCTTGTTAATTAATAGATCGTGATAATATTTTCTATTCGTTTATATTTCTTAGAATTTAAATCAAAAACATTATCAATATTTATCCAGAGCAGAAGCTTGCGTTTTTGTTGAAAATTGTGTTAGTATTACTGATGATAATCGGCGATAAATTTTTGTTTTTGCTTAGGACTAGTAGATTTCCTTTTTATTCGTGCAAGATTTTGTTGTAAATACGTTCTTAAATTCTTTTTTTTCTGATCTTAAATCTTTCGCACACTCAATAACTAAAGAGTGGCATTTTGCTATTCGATATGTGATATGAAATTGATTTGTGCGTATCCTCCTGCTAATATTAGAATAAATATCTGCTATGAGTACTTATATAAAAACAACATTGTTTTTAAAAATTTCAATTTATAAAATAATAAAAGAGACTAGAGACTGTATACATATGATCTCAATTCAGTTACTGTATAAAATATAAAATGTAAATCTATTTTAGAAGAAAGATATAATTGTGTAGAATGATTTCTGATTCTACTCCTCATCTCAATAAAAATAATGTTATGTTAATAATGCAATATTTTAATTAGAAATTCCGAATAACTAGAAATATAAATGAAATTGGTTTGAACTAATATAGATCGTCATTTTCAATATTTCTATGTCTCAATAATTATACTTTCAGTCAATTCTTAAAAAAGACTATTTACTATATACTCAAATTGTCGCTGAAATTTCATTTTATATCTATCTATTAATGTAAAGATTGAAATAATAATAACTAACCGTTGGAGGATTTTAATACTTGACAAAAGGTGGTGCCAGAAGACCAAGTGAAAAAATTGCAATAGCCATAGCTATTTCTTTGCGTTTATTTGATTGTTTGGGATGAATATTATGACACCATATATTATTAATAGCTTGAGCACAACATGGTGTTGCAATAAATAATTTATCTTGTGCATCAGCAGCAACCTTAAATATATAAATTTCAAGAAAAATAAGTTTTTTTTTAAAGAAAAATAAAATTATTTAATATACTTGAAGACAAGTGACATTTCCATAAAGTTCTATTCGTTGTAAAACTATTTGACCTGCTTGATCAGTATTATTTTTTTTCACATTTTTTGATACATGCAATAGCATATTCTTCAAAATATTTTGCATTTTTCTCATAAGTATCTTTTAAATCAGCATATGCAGTTCCATGAAAATATTCTTTTAAAATTTTTGTTGCAATCAATGCAGCACATATTCGATATTTCATATGACTTAAAAAGACTTGAGCCATTTCAGTATGATTCATAAGTATTGCCCATATAAATAAATCTCGCATTATATAATCAAAAACTATTTCTTTATTTGCTTTATCGTGTTGGTCAAAGTTTCGAGGATTTGTTTGAATTTGTACCATTAAACCCCATGATGATCGATACTAAACCCCATTATCATATGAATTAAAGTATAATTTATTCATATAATCACCAATCAATGTAGTAAGAACATCGTTTAGCTCTTCAGTTGTACGAATATGTTTTCCAACAACATCGTTCGATTCAATAAATGCATTTAATTGAGTTTTATCACTATTCTATAAATAGATAACACATTGATATTTTTTTTAATTTGTAAATATATATTACCACAGCTTCATTGCTGTACAATCGTTGGAGAAATTTTCTATATCGATAAATTGGGCGAAGGGATGTATCATCATCAATGAATATATTATTCTCAAAGAATATGTTACTTGGATCAATAGCCAATTTAAAAAATATATACACAAATTCTGGTAAATCCCGTTTTAAAGCAATCAAAAAGACTTCTTCTTTGTTCTAAACAAAAGAAAGAACAACATGGATACAATATTATTCAAACAAAAGAAAAATTAAGAAAATGATGGAGAATAGGAATACAAACGATCTTATGCGTACAATTTAACTATTTGGGTAATAAAATAAGTTCAAGGTTTTTCTTAAAGTCATGTCACTATTATCAGTTTCTCTAGAATATCCAAAATAATTTAACATACATATAAAGTAGAAGAATTAATCCTAGAAAAGTTAATATCTTAATATATATATGTTTCAATTTTGAGAAATTATGTTGCTAACATATGATTTTATCTATATATCCTTTAAAAATCAATCATTCTTACTAGAATATTATCTAATGAATTTTGAAGAATTAATTCTTTTGCAACATCAGCACAATTCCAATCCATTGCTAATTGTAATAATTGTGATCTTTGTGAATCTGCATGATGACGTTTAGTATCTACAGTTGTTGGCGGTTTAGAGTTTCGTTCATGCTGTTCGCTCAGATCATATTGATTATTTTCTTTTCTTTCTAAATATTTTTGATGTGCTAACACAAATCGAATTATTAAAAAGAAAATCTTGTATCATATAATTAACTTACATTTACAAACAGTACGAAAAATTGTTTCTGATAAATTATCATCTGAATTTAGATTGAATACAGCTATACCAGAACGAACAGCAGGTTGAAGACAATACATAACTTGTCGAAGTATTTCACCGAATTTATTTGATTTTGCATCTTTTGGAGTATGGTTTGATATATCATTTGACTTCTTTCCTTTACTAAGATCATCATCATGTGATATGAGAAGATCAAGATCTTTTCTAAGTCGTTCATCATATTTTTCAAATATTCCTTTAAGCCTTTAAATAAAAATTATATAAAATAGTTCTAGAGAATGAATTAAACGTTTATTTATTTATTTACGTATTGCGAGATGCATCTAGTTGAACTTCAAAATATGTATGGATACTAAAAAGATTATGTAATTAAAATACAAAACAATTAATTTAATATTAATTTTTTACCCTATTTTTGAACTATTTGTATTGTCACTTGTCCGTGAAAAAGCTGTAACTGAAGGTGCTTTATTAATTT
Organism: Adineta steineri; assembly: GCA_905250115.1. Classification (NCBI taxonomy): domain Eukaryota; kingdom Metazoa; phylum Rotifera; class Eurotatoria; order Adinetida; family Adinetidae; genus Adineta; species Adineta steineri. Next base: position 140,195 of record CAJNOI010000106.1, read on the forward strand.
CACCAATTTCATATGGATATTGAGGATATTTAGTAGCTACATCGAATTTTTTTGTATATAACAATCAACGTTTGAGAAAGCCAGCAACACGGCCACTGCCCTATTTAGATTATATTACAATTGTACAAAAGATTTTTGTTTATTTTACTTACATCAATAATAAGAACAGGGATATTATCACGTAAATCATAATATATATTTGTTATGGTATCTTTGCCACCTTCAACCACAATAGTAACAACAGGAACTATAAATAGAGAGAAAACGGTGAAGAATTAAATATTAATTTCAAATAATGTCAATTATTGTTATAGATTTTAATTAATTTCCAAGGATTAGAGTATGTCGAATTAAATTCAAATTCTAATTAATAGTAAAAGCTAAGTATGATTTAACTAATATATGATTACTGTGAAGATTATCTAAACAGTGCTTTACACACCATTATGAATTACAGAAAAAGCGAATCACATATTTGTGAAAACAACTTCATGAAAGGTATTGAGAGTGCACTTTAAATTTACAATATTTATTTCATAAAAGATTTTAGCTCGACATTAAAAATTAAGAGGAAGAATAACCTTTTTGAGAACATTGTTTAAGTCAAAAATATTTCATTCTAGTGTTACGTTCTTGTAAAAACCTAAAATTCTTTGTTAAAATTGAAAATTTTTTATACGCAAAATCAAAGTAATATGAGTAAGTCTTTTATGCTATCTGATGCAATAAATACCTATTTCTCCAATAACTACTGACTGATTCATTTTGTTGTGACCGAATTTTTTTCGTTAGTACAGCATTCATTATAATATAAATAATTACCTATTTCTAGACTTGTCTATATAAAAACTGAGATTAATATGATGATTTGTAAAGTTCGTTAATTAACCATTTCTCGTCGGCTATTTGAAAAATACCGTATTCCCGTACAGCAAAATGTTGCCATTTGGTAACATTTGGCCGGAAAGAGTTAATTCATAATAGTCATTGTCGGATTCGTTAGATCAATCTAACCTTCAATAAATAATAATATATGCGATAAAAAAATAAAGAGAAATACCCAGATTCAGTTTGCAATAACGTCCATTTTTACAATAATACCCATTACTGGTTTCGTTAGATTAAAATAACCTTCAATGAATAATAATACATGTAATCAAGAAACAAAATAAGGGACAAATAAAAAATACCTTAATCCACTTTATTGTATCAACTGTTTTCGTCGTCATAAACGTTGTTGAATTCCTTAGATTAAGTTGACTTTTCATGAATATTAATATGTTCAATTGATAAAATCAAGAATAATAATAGTACAATAAAATATCCACATCCATTTCATAATACGATGTCTTTTTTCCATAACACTCATTGTTGGATTCTTTTATTAACTGTTCCTTAAACAAATAGTAATACACACAATAAGAATAGTAGAGAAAATATTAAATATCATTGCCATATGCTTTATAATATATTGATCATGAATCAGGAAGTACATACGAAATACATTCAATAGACGCAATTGAAAGAATATGTGTATTTATTCATAAAAGAATTGATCTTCACCATAATAAATATTGCTGTATCTTTTAGGAGATGGTGACTTTGAATCAACAAAAAATATGCTGAATACATGTAATATATATCAATCAAAATAATATTTTCATTTGTTTTATAATACCCATGTAAAAAAGTTGTAAAAATCATGATTTTTATAGGAAATCCGATGAGAAATCGATTTAAATGGCACGATTTTCATAGCTAGGTAATCGGTTAAATTGAAAAAATTAACTAAAATCGATTAAAATCCTACGATATTTAATTTTTCGTAATATAATAATTGATTTTAATTGATTTTATACAACAATTTAATCGATTACCAAGCTATGAAAATCGTGCCATTTAAATCGATTTTTCATCAGATTTCTCATAAAAATCATGATTTTCACAGCTTTTTTTACATGGGTACTGTTTATATTCATTATAATTACCATGACTTTAGTCTTTAGAATATTGTGATACTGTATGAAGTAGAAGATACTAAATACGTAGAGGAGATAATAAATAAAGAATAGTACGATACGTTACACAACATTCATCGTTTGTAGTGCATATACGATTGCTGCAGTTTTTAGACTATTTTGATCTTAGACCAACAGAAATAAAACGTTAACTTGATATACTGTATAGCATCTTGTTTTTGAGTCATAACAACGGGCATTGAACTGTTCACAGTTATATCAATTTGAATAAACTAGAGATCATTGAGGCAATTAGATAAATAACAAGTAAAAGAGTATCTTGAGTTGTTGTTATATATTGCTTGCATTTATCAATGTGCAACATAGAAAACCAGAATATTGCTGAATATTTGTTTGATGTGACAATGTTTGTTTTACCATTAGGAGAAAATAGATGAAGTCGAGGTTTTACTCAAGATAAAGTTTTGGTACATAGTTTATTGTATAAGGTTATTTAAGATGAGTATCTGGTTGTGATACTTTAGCAAACTAATATGAATGATAAAATAATTGCAGAAATATGCAGTAATAATAATTTAAAAAATAATGATAGATGCCTGAAACAGATAATATCTTACTGTATTATTTGGATGAATGAAAGAGTGTATAGAACAATGAAAAGAATAAATATTTTTTTATATTTGACCTACTTAAACTAACCACAACTTGTACGAGTAATATTAGTATACGATTAAAGAGTATGAGGACGACATATCTGCACTTAATCACATAAAAAGAAAAGCACATGTAGATGTACGTGTAACGGAACGAGTGATCGTTCATACTCTATATACCCGAATGAATGAACAATGAACAATGAACAACTATATATATTTATATACATCATCAACGAGGTCAATCGGCCGAAACAGAAAGTAAGAGTAAAAAAAAAAAGAAGCTAAATAATAGGAAGTGATCTATGTATATATGTATGCATAGTGGTCATGTTCGATCAAGTATATGTAAGAGGTAGTGATGGATGGAATCTGTCACAGTACAAAAAGGTGTATTTGAGAAAAAAGAGTATAGAATGAATATGGATTAAGAATATTGATAGAAAAGTATTTAAGATAAATTGAATTGTGTTCTTTACGTCAATTTAAATAGCTATATCATTCCAGTATTAACCGATACTACTGTCCAGTTTATACTGTGTTTTTTTTGGATGATAAAATAAATAGCACACAATATATAATTGTTTATTTAGAAATACATGTATGTAGTTTTATTGGAGAAAAAAAATATTTGTTTTTGGCCTATGAAACGTCTATGCTATTTCATTCAAAATCAATTTATAGCATCAGTTAATATGAAAACAATCTATGTAAAAGTAATACTTAATTTGATTAAAGAGTATATCGTATAGTTTTTCAATTAAGATACTTAAGTTATGATTTTTTTGCTAGATCTTATAAATTTTTCGAGTTGAAAGTTGTTTCGATTATATTATATGGTGAACATAGAATCAAATATCTTTATAATCCTATTAAAATCGGTTTTATATATAAGATCATTATAAATTTCGATATTCAAACGTATCTATCCTACCAATCTCATATGTAATATAACAAAAAAAAGTATATTTGAATTACTATATAATCGTAAGAATTGACTTTTAACTTTCAAATGTAATGCATTTAATTTGAACTTTTTCATATATAAATATATTTTTAAGTATCACCTCGGTCAACATATCTCTTTATTGCACATTGAAGAATATTTGGTTTCATTATTGTCCATTGACAACGAATATAAATCAAAGACACAAAGGAGTAATAGTATAAAAGAACAGTAAAGAAATAAAATCCAATAGAATAGGTGAATAATGAAAGCAAGATATAAACGAAAGAATATCGTTCATCGATCATTATTTTATCTTGTCATATACTTTATATCTTTGCAATTATATTCAAAGGATAAACTACACGAACAAAAGAGCAACAATAAATAAGAAAAAATATACTCGAGTAATACAGACAAATAAAGAAAGGGCAGTGTTTGTGTTCTTGTATTAATAACCAGAAAGAATAGAATATCTTCTCAATACATCAGTCACATCTTTTTTTTGTTATTTTCTCATTAAACAATACATGGCTCGTATCATTGACGTATGAAAATATGAATAGATATTTAAGTATTTCATATTATACCATAATTAGCTGAAGATGATATTTCTATCGATATTCAACTATAATTGAAGTATAATAAGAAAAAAAATATTTATTTTAATTATAAATATAATCTACAATTGATTTTTCTATCACGGTAGAATTTTTTTTTTTATGTAATTGTAGTTTTCCGGTTTGAGTTTCTCTATAAATAAAATAGAATAAAGAGAAAAAAATTGAATTCGATTATAAATTTAAATTAAGATAGGATTATTATATCACTGCGGCAAAAAAACTAGAATAGAATTATTATTTGAATTATTGTATTTTATGTAAGAGTTGCTCTCAAGCAGTAGTATGATAGATTAAAAAAATATTTTGTTTACTTTATACTTATATTTTAGATTAATACTGTGCTATAACTACAGCAAAGACCTAAACAAATCTTTAACTTTTTCGCTTTAATCTTTTAGAATTATTTTCGAAATAAATTTATTCAGTTGCATTTATGTAGTCCTCCGCGAGTTTTCTTTTTTTTTTTCTTTCTTTCTTCCTGTCTCGACGTTTACATTCAAAATGGTCATTTTTCTTATGGGATGATCTCAGCAATGGAACATCAGAAAATAGTCGTTTAAACGTGAGATTAACATTTCAACATTAAACTGATTTCACACGTTTTTCGATTTTCAAGAGGACGTTTAGTTCGTTTACAGGAAGCGTCACAAAAATACGACTTTGACTTTTGTAAATTTCGAGATAATTAAAACGAAAAACAAAAGCAAAAGTTAGGCGCCATTTTTCTCTAGCACCTGTTTTACAGCTGACAGTGCAGCTGATAATAGATAATGAATCACCTAGATAATTTTGTGAACATCTTAAAATCGTTATTTCGAAATTCTGCTATTCGCATCGCATTTCGTAGTCGAGTACAACTCGAATACCTTCTAGTTATATTTGTGAAATGCTTATTTATTTATTCATGATTAATAAGAATATATGAGAGATAGTTGTTTAAAATAATCTAATAGCACTATATGATGACTCATTATAGATATTTTAGTTGAAATTTCTTTCATCTTAGTTCATGTCTATTCATCACTTTGAAATTTGTCTTATGTAGTACTGATAACCTTTTGATAAGCAAACAAATTATATATTTTTATTTATTTCATTCTATATATCTTGTCCTATTAGTTTGAAAATAATTTTTGCAGTTTGTACGGTTAATTAATCACCATTTTATAAAGCAGATGTATATAAATAATTCGTTTATCAATAATAAAAAAGTAATCAACTTTAGGAAATTTAAACAAAGTATTATTTTCAGTTGACATTTATCATACATGATTATATTTAATTCTAACTAGCTGAAATCTTAAAGTTTGGAGTATTTAAATAATTATGAAACTTCATTGGATTTGATATGTTAAGACTTGTTTGTAATTATTCAAATACAAAAAACCTTCAACTAGTTTTATTTACAAAGAAAATAATAATATATTTTGAATCAAAATATTGTCGTATATATAGTTACTCACTGATCAACAAGTCTAACATGACATATTAATCATAAATAGCTTTTGAATAGAAGCAATAATTGAACATGACGATATATTTTTAGAGTGATATATAATTGATCAGTACACTTCGTTGACTTTTTACATATACATATATATTCTGTTCTCTTAACTCACTTCTTTGTCTTTTCTGAATGGTTTATTCACATTGAACTTTGCTTTGAGCGCTATAATAGAGTATATCCTAATAGAAATAGATCGCATTAAATATGTAAATTTATTACCAAGAATGCATCTCTCAATCGAGATACTTTAGATGATATACATATAGGTCCAAACTCAAAATAATTTGACTTAATGAATTTAAAATATTGAATAATAGTTCATTTAATATATTTATTCTCCTTTTGCAATCTAATATAAAAGATTAATAAATATTAGATCTATGTAAACAAGATTTCATTTGTATCTCTAACAGATAATTTCGTTGAAAAAATATAAAAAAAAGTAATCGCTTGCTCACTTACTCTACTCAATTTTTTCATTCTGTCCCATTAGTTCGCTATGAATAGAAGGTAGGATTTTATCTCTTGTAGACAACGTGCTATTGTAACAGAACGAAAAAAAACTAATGTAAACGATCGCTTTTCAATCAACTCCTGCTAACAGTAGAGTCTTCATTTTCTTTTTCTTTGCGAATTTCTTTCGTTACTTCTTATACATATATCACGAGAATGATTTATTTTTACTAGGTATTAGAGATTGAAATAGAATCTATTTGAATTTGATTAATATCTATTTTCCTATCAGTTTTGATCTTTGTTAAAAATAATAAAAATGCATTGGCTCAAATAAGAAACTTATCGATTTGATTATATGTGTCACATGATTACATTTTTTAATTGACACACTTATAATAATTTGACAAAGATTACAGAAGCATATTGGGTGGGTGCGTGTGTAGTCTTGATCTCTCCTCTACACTCACATCCTTGATTTCTTGAGTATTTATCAATATCGTGTTGCACCATTTCAATTGAAAGATTCATCTAAAATTGGCTAAGGAAAAGTCTTAGTATTTTTTAGTAGATCAATCTCCGAATAATATCGACTACAGATGTTCTAATGCAACAATCTCATTGGTTTACTGATCTTTTACGTTCTATGCCGGTTTATAAAGACTTATCAGCGATCGTTTTGGATAAAATTATTAATTGTATTAATTGTCTAATGAGTTTAATTAAAGCTAAACAACAAGAAGAAAAATTAATGAATGAAAAACAATATTTTACTTCACGAACTACTTAATTCTTGTTTGAAAGTCTATTTTCATTATGTGAAGTTATGATACAAAAGTTGGTTTTTATTAAACAAAAAAAAAATGAAATGAAACTCGTTTATTACCAAAACTGAGGGTGTGGGTGCGAGTATGAGTATAGGTGTGGTTTTCTAATATTCGCTTACACTCACATCTACACCTACATCCTCAAGACGTACAGTGTTAGTCACAACAAAATCCATGTTATATCGCCAAAACTTTCTTTTATATTGAGATGTAGCATTAGAATTCAAGAATATGTATTTAAAAACATTTAAAAGTGTCGAAGTCAATTGTTCATTTACTCAGCACCGGATCATATGTCACTGGTGTTGCTACTGTGTTTATCGGGTAATGAGTATTCAAACCCAAGCGTCTTTTACGCATCACGAGAAAGACCTGACCAATCAATAAAAGACCAACAATCGCAGCGATAATAATAAAAATAGGAAACCAACTGATTTGTCTGGCTATAATATTCTGCGATGTCGACGTATACCACCAGTCTGAGTTAGAGTCATCTTTTGGACGTGATTTCCAAACGTCATTGGGTGTGCCTAAAAATAATTGTATATAACGTATGCTTATGTCATATATTTCTCGACTCTGTATGGTTGTCGTATATCAGCATCTGTCGACTACTGTATTATGGATCATTTGGAATACTGCTAATCTACAAATCTTTACATATATTTAAGACTTACAGTTAAATAGAAACCATTGTTTGTCTATTCTTTCATACGATGATAGAGAATAACTTGGCTCTATTCGAGAACATTTAAATGAACGTCCATCTAAAAATATCAAATTATTTTTCAAATATTTATACACGAATAGCCTGATTTTACACAAACCTGAATCTGTTAATATCTGTAGACTTTCTTTGCTCATTTATAGTTATTGATCAATCTAGAATAATAAAGGTAAATGGCAATGTCTTTATTGCATCTAACAAAAAACCACTTCACAGTTGCAATCTAATTTTTTGAATGATATACATTACCGTAGCGTAACAGATACGCATTATTTAGCACTAACAAGGGAACATATTTAGGTGTTCAAGCTGTTATGGCACCATCTTTCGCACGTATATGTAGACTTCAATGAGGTGACAGGAAGCAAATTTATTAGAAGAAAAAGAAAAATCATTGTAAAAGAGGATCTATGTACTCCAAAATTGTTTTTATATGTCTTAGACTTGACGTATACGAATTTAAGGATTTTGTTTTAATGTTATCTCCATAAAAATTAACTTTTGTAATATTTCATCAGAATATAAAGTCATTTTTTCTTATGATTACGATAATTTTTAAGTCATAATATGACTTTATGTCGTATCTCTTAAATGAGAATAGTATCTTTTCTTTTGCCTGCTATGGAACTAAAATGTTGTCTATTTATATTTTATTACACAAAAAATAAAATAATAATTATTGAAATAATAATAAACTTACTTGATAAAATGAATAAACTTAGCGAAAAATATGTTATTTTTATATGTGCACATTATTTATCTCTATTCTTTACTAGGAGTCATTGCACGTAAGCCACACCCAATTTGCCATAACGTTGCTCAA